>CAUYQG010058047.1:0-48056 GCA_963574415.1 Tarsius wallacei
CAACTCAAAAAAAGAACAAAATCATGAATTTCGCAGCAACCAGGATGGAACTAGAGTCTATAATACTGAGTGATCTCTCACAGAAACAAAGATCTGAGTATCACATGTTCTCACTCATATAGTGGACCTTGAACATCTATCCAATAAGAAAAGGATTGACAGTGGCAGGAAACTATGAGGGGGCTAGGGAGTGGGAGGGAGGTGGGATTAATGGTAGTCAATATCTGTCTGGGTATGGGGAGACACCCCTTATCACCAAGGGCGCCTGAACAATGCATATTTGTACACCTGACCCTTAACTGTACCCCACAATTTTAAAATAAAAAAGATGTTAAAAAAACAGACAAACATAAAAAAAAAAGCAAAAAACATTCCAGCACTCAGTGCACTAATTATATCATCTGTCCCTTTTCTGTATTTTTCTTGTCCTTAACCATGTGCATACATCTTTTGGTTGTTTATTATGTGTTTTCCTTGTGGTCTAAGATTCATATACTATATATCATTTTTATATCCATATTATTTCCTATTTTTTGCTACTTTAGGGAGTTTTCTAGTCTTTAGTCGCAGTTTTTTTTTTTTTTTCTTGAGGCTTGCTCTGTCACCCCGGTAGGAGTACTGTGATGTGACCATAGCTCACTACAGCCTCTAATTCTTGGACTTAAGTGATCATCCCACCTCAGCCTGTGGAGTACTAAGGACTACAGGAATGCACCACTATACCTGGCTAGCTTTTCTTTTTTCTTTTTCTTTTTAGAGATGGGGTCTTGCTATGTTGCCCAGGCTGGTCTTGAACTCTTGACCTCAAGTGATCCTCTCACCTCAGCCTCCCAAAGTGCTAGGATCACAGGTGTGAGTCAGTGCACCTAGCCCCTTTCCATTATTTATTTATGTACTCTAGAAGTAGGATTAATGATTGTGTTATGGCTTTTGATATGTTCTGCTGTATTGCTTTACAAAAGGGCTAAACTGTTTACATTGCTGTCAACAAAGCAGGAGGCACTAACTTTACTGTAGGCATTGAGTATGATTGCTAAAAACTAGTTTTCTAGTTTAAGATAATAAAATGGTCACCTTACATTTATCTAGGTATATTTGCTTGTTAATGTAGTTGAAAATCTTGTTTTGTTAACATATGTTTTTTATTATATCTGTTCCTGGTATTTGTTTTTTTTTCTTTTTAGAATATAAATTTAAAAATTTTTTACTCCTTAGTATAGTTAGTTCTTAACCTGTGTGAGGCACAGGTCAGTGTTCACCAGTTTTCATCACTAGCATAACACATTCTTAATTTTGGAGTCCTGAGAATACAAGTTACCTTCATATATTCCAGGAAATCAGGATTACATATCAATTATAGTTGCTTGATAGGGAAGGAGGATTTTCCTAGTATGGGTGAGAAGAAAGGCCCTAATTTCTTGTCAATACTCACTTGATGTTTTCAGTAGACCCAGCACAATAGTCTATAACTAGCAATTGTGTCTGTGAGAGTCAGTCTTCAATCTGTATTTTTCAGAGTATTTTCCTATAACAAACCCATACCTTCTTTTAGTTTAGAACTAGTCTTCTTATACTACCTATTCGTCTATTTTTTTCTTTAAGTTTCTTAAATTGACTCTGGAACAAGAAAAACCACACAACTTATCAACAAGGGTGCCTGAAGGAGACATATTTGTGTACCTAACCCTTAACTGTACCCCTCAATATCACAATAAAAAATATTATATATATAAAAAAAAAAAAAAAAAGAAAAACCACACAACTTCCAAGAGTCCTTGCCACCTTGTATATGAAAGCTTCAGTGTACCACACTTCTGGGGAAGATAAAGGCTGTATATATAGGCTTCGAGTGTGGTCCTTGATGTGGGAGAGGGTCCTTTGACTATTGCAGGCCTGTGACTCTTAGGAGCTGCAGTGCTAAATCTGAGCAGAAGGGTAACATCCAGGCAAGTTGGGCAGAAGCTAGGTTATTATTTATATTGACTGTTCTTTTTTCCCTTTCATACAGCGCTCTGGTCTGGGGTCTCTCTGTGAAACACAATCCTCAGAAAGTTGGTAAAGACCATACACTGGAGGATGAGGATGTCATTCAGATTGTGAAGAAGTGAAACCTTCTCCTTTCCTTATCTGCCGGGGCAACCACAGCAACTTTCCCATGACCAAGCACCCTCCCCCCACTCTTTCTGGCTTTGGCAGCCACTGGATCAGGATTCAGGGGAGGGAGAGGGAGACACTCAAACTGGAACTTCACTTGTCTTACCTTGGTGTCATCTTGTATGTCGAACTACATAAAAAATCCGGTAGGCTGGTCAGCTGCGTGCAGTTCATGTGTCACTGTCAGAATTTGTTTTGGGATGGGCTGAACGAGGAGGGCGTGTACAGTGAGGCAACTATAGAGGTGATGCTTGGGAACTTGGTCTTGAGTGTGAAATGGATAAAAATGGATGCACGGCATCTTATTTGATGTTTAGTCACGGGAAACCCTTCCAACTGAATGTGGCTGTCAGTCTTTTCACATGATACTGGAGAGAGGAAGGACTTGATTATTACCTGCAAGGCTAACCCATTTTGGAAGATGTGTAATGTGGCAGTTCAATAAAGTACTCTGACCAGGCAGATTGGGGTTTGAATTACTGGTCCATCTCTAATTAGCTGTGGGACCCTGAACAAATTACCTAATCTCTAGGAGCCTTAGCTTCCTCATATATCATGGGATAGTAATAGCATTTTCCTTCTAGGAGGTTGATTGTTATTATTTAGAGAGATGGTACTTGTAAATTGCTTAGCACTGTATCTGGCATGTGAGTACTCAGTGAATGCTGACTCTTCTTGTCTCTGGGCCATTTATTTTACTGGGCTCCCTGTCTGCCCTAGTCAGAACTCACTTGTATATCATCAGTGTTGGGTTGAATATACCATGCTGCCAGCTTGGCCACTAAGTGTCTCCTTTCCCATAGCCCAGCATTTCTGCTTGAACCCCCACAGCAGTCCTGGCCTCAGCCATATAACTTGGGTGAAGGCATGAAGGCAGAACGTTGCTAGTGAGGCAGCTAGTTTGATCAGAGCATGATCAGAGCAGATTTGTGTGTACACATATGTGTATGTATGGAGATGGGATGTTAAGCTGGGAGAAGAGTTCATGTTAGGATTACTTGAGAGGATATTAAGGACTAATCAGAGGTTTTGGGGGCTGGGAATAAGGGAATTTAAGGGGATTGCTTTGATTATGTGAAATTAATTGGCAAAAAGCTTGGTGTAGTGGGCTAATGAGAATATGGGCAGAGGGAGGGTGTAGGCACATAGGTACAGAGGAGAAATCTAAGCTTGATAACTGATTGACTTGCTCTTTGGAAGAAGCGAAGTCAAAGATTAGGGTCATTAGTCCCTGAGAAAATCAAGAAGGGGAACAGGTTTACAGGAAGGTGGAAGGTGGAATATAAATCTTACAAGACATTATTGAGTGTCTTATAAGCCAGGGTCTATTAGAGGGAAAGGAAGTCAAGTCCACTGGCCCTTTTTTGTGTGTGTGAAAAACAGAGACAGGCACAAATACAATCCAGGAATGACGATAGCTTAAACTCTGGTTCTTCAATAATTCCATTCCCTTTACTAACAACTGATTCAAAAATGGACATGTGACCCAACTGAGGCCATGAGACGTAGGGGCAAAACGGCTAGGTGGCTTCTGGGAAATGGCTTCCCAAAAAGCTGAGATTCAGCCCTCTTTATTTCCTCCTGGTGCTGACATAGAGCTTGGGTCTGTGGCAGACATTCTATGACTTATGTGGGGAGTGTCTGTCTTCAGATGAGGCGAGCTAGAGCTTTTATAGGTTGTGAGGGACAGAGTTGTTGGATTATCCACATACTCAACTTTTTGTCCAGTGCTTTTTCTTCCCTCTGCCCTACTGATAGTTGTTTCCCTTTGATAATTTTTGTGGAGGTTGGGCTTAGCGCTGTCTACAGACCCACAGATAAGCCCCTTAGGCCTAGCATCCCAGTCACTTCACAATATAGACCTTGATATCACTGGTGCATTCATGACAGAGGCCATGATCAAGAGCCACCACAGCTCTGCAGGGGAATAGGGAAACACTGGCTTTCTGAGCTATTGGATTTCCAGCAAGGTTTGCTTTCCAGCCAACCTTGGTTTCTGGGGAAGTCTTCATGCCAAGATTCACTTTCATTGAGGAAACATTTAGCACTGCCAGGATGTTGGGGAGAGAGGGTTGCTGAAATTCAGTTTACCCATGGTCCCAGGATGTCCTTGCATCTATCATTCTCCACTTGATCCCAAGGCCCACAGTCCTTGAGAACATTATCCTACCTTTTCCATTTTAGGCTTAGACTTGGTAATTCTGGGAGAGGGGTACAGTTTGGTGTGAGGAATGCTGCTGGGGGTAGGACCACTGTGGAGGTACATTCCTATAGCCTCCTACAGCTAAAGACTTTCTCTTTGTGAATTCCAAGTCTATACTGGTTTGGCCATCATAGCATGACTTGAATTTCCTGTGTTAAAATATTACATGTTCTTTCTTTCCTGTCTTCAGTACAACTAAGCAGATCCCACTGTTCTGCGCCATTAAATAGAATGCTTTTGGCTGCATTTAGCACAAAAAGCACTAACTTCAGGAAGGAAACTTGGTCTCTCACAAAGTTGTCTGGAGCTCAAATGGGTTCATGGTAGTTCTGTGTCATTGAGTGAGATCCATGTTCTTCCTGCCAGTCTACTCTGTCCACTGAAGTTTGTTGGCTTTGGTGGGCAGTTGCCTCCCTTTATAAGCTACAGAATGTCTGCCACAGACCATCCAGGAGGTAATAAAGAGGGCTGAATCTTTTTGGGAAGCCATTTCCCAGAAGCCACCTAACCAGTTTGTCCTTGTGTCTCATGGCCTCAGTTGAGTCACATGTCCATTTTTGAATCAGTTGTTGGTAAAGGGAATGGGATTATTGAAGAACCAGAGTTTAGGTTATCTTCATTCCTGGATTGTGTTTGTGCCTGTCTGTTTTTCACAAAAAAAGGCCAGTGGACTTGACTTCCCTTCCCTCTAATAGAGCCTGGCTTATAAGACACTCAATAGTTATCTTGTGAAGGAAGACCTATCTGCACTCTTCATTTTATTCCCACTTATTTCCACTGACCTCCCAAGCACTACTTACTCAACTGCTTCCTTTCCTGTCCTACCATACCTCCCCTTAAATTGCAGATTTTCCATGATGTCCGTGGCCCTTGGCTGTTTTACTTTGGCCGTCTACATTCTTAGCTTATTATTTATTTTGTACATCCTTCCAGCACCGATTGCTTAAACACCAAGTTTCTCCAAAGACATCTCCCTTCCTCCCTGCCCTCATCTTGTGTTAAGCTGTTCGCTCCTTGAAGGCTGTATTCACTTCTTTTGCCTCCACTCCCCATCCCACCCCCTTCCTCCTGCTCACTGTGTTTACCAAAGTAGCTTTGCTAAAACCTGTATGTCTAGCTTCTGCTGATAATCTTAGCCAATATACTCTCATTTCATTGTCCCGTATGGCCAACTACCAGCCAATGGCTTTGCCCTTTGCTTGGTGCTTCTGTTTGTTTATTTCTGTCCCAGCAGCTTCTAGCCTGAAAAGGAAGCCCTTACTGGCAGCTTCAACCCAATCCTCCTTACTCTACGCCTATTAGTACTGTGGGCTCAACATGAAGGGGATATAAGTGGAAGAGGATATACAGGATAGGTGGAACTGGATTCAGGCATCTGTGTTCTGTCATTGACACTTAGGAATGCTTTCGGGCTTCCACTTGTGGAAACCAGAAAGCATTTGCTAAAAATTCCAAACATAGGGTCTATTTCTGAAGCTGAGGAATCACACTGAGCTTGAATCACATTATGGGGAGAGTGGGGTTGGGCAGGGTTTACTAATGAGGTTGAAAAGAAAGTACCAGCCAGGCTCGGTGGCTCAGCCTGTAATCCCTCGCCTGGGGAGGCTGAGGTGAGTGGATTGCCTGAGCCCGCGGGTTAGAGACCCGCCTGGGCAACTTGGCGAGACCTCATCTCTACAATAAATCAAAAATTAGCTGGGCGTGGTAGCACGTGCCTGTAGTTCCAGCTACTTGGAAGGCTGAGGCGGAAGGATCGCCAGGTCAAGGCTGCGGTGGACGGGAGCGGCCACTGCACTCGTCTGGGCGACAGAGTGAGACTCCAACTCAAAAAAAAAAAAAAAAAAAGAAAGGAGTACCAGGAGGACCTCATGCTTAATCCACAAAGTCAAGTTTTGTTGAAAAGTAACCTGTTTTCTTGTATTCCTGGAAACATAGGGCAGGTGGGCAGTTCTAGGTTTATAGTCAATACCCCTAACACTCAAAACTCACACTGTTTTTTACCCTTGTACTTAAAATTCAACTACCTTGGCATTCACCTGTGAATTGGAGAATAGCCTCATTTATTTGACCTGCTATCACAGAGTCAAAGTAGCTTTTTTTTTTTGAGTTGCAGTCTCACTCTGTCACCCAGGCTGGAGTGCAGTGGCATGCTCATGGCTACTGCAGCCTCCACCAGCTAGGCTCAAGCAGTCCTTCCACCTCAACCTTCCACGTAGCTGGAACTATAGGCATGTGCCCCCATGTCCAGCTAATTTTTTGATTTATTGTAGAGACAAGGTCTTGCTATGTTGCCCAGGCTGGTCTCCCCTGGGCTCAGGCCTCTGCCTCTGTCTCTCAGAGTAGTCAAAGTAGCTTTTATGGCCTAAATAGACAAGTGTCTGAAACTCTGGCAAATGAACTTCAGGAGCTTGAGAAATCAGTATCATCACATCAGGTCAGGACTGAAAAACCTGTCAGGAAAGGGGATTCAAGCCCTTGTAGAATTCTGTAGAATCCTTCTTTAATGCTGTATATAGTTAAGGTGAATAACAAAACAAGTGTGAACTTAAGAATGAGATACAGAACACATGGAGTCAGTTAAGATAGGCATCAGACTTCAGTGGGTTGAATCAGAACTCTGAGCTAGAGAAACAGGATGCTCCAGTAAACATGATTTGGGAGAAACTACCATATACACGATTCCCCTATAAACACTGTTTTCACTAGGTGGGTTTAATTTTAGAGATTACACTACAGATTATCTAGTATTAGCCACAATAACTATCAGGTCAGCCCCACCTAAACTGACCTACTGGGGTCTTTAAGGCCATAGTTGCTTCCTCCTAAATCAAGATAGATTTCAGGTCTCTGGGTTTTAAAGAAAAAACTTCATTTACCTCAAGGAACATACTGAGCCTCATGGCTCAACTGGTTAGAAATGAGGAAGAGCCGGGCTTGGTGGCTCAGCCTGTAATCCTGCACCTTGGGAGGCTGAGGTGAGTGAATTGCCTGAGCCCGTGGGTTCGAGACCTGCCTGGGCAACTTGGCGAGACCTCATCTCTACAATAAATCAAAAAATTAGCCGGGCATGGTAGCATGCACCTGTAGTTCTAGCTACTTGGAAGGCTGAGGTGGAAGGATCGCTGGAGCCCAGCAGGTCGAGGCTGCAGTGGCCAGGAGCGGCCACTGCACTCCAGTCTGGGCGACGGACTGAGACTCCGACTCAAAAAAAAAAAAAAAAAAAGAAAGAAAGAAAGAATATGAAAGAAAATGATCGACTTTTGAAGTTGCCAATACATTACTGCTCATGAGCAGAGCCAGTGACTCTCAACTGGCTGCACATTAAAATCATGTGGGCAAAAGAGAAGGGAAAAGGAGACAGAAGGAAGGAAAGCGAGGGGAGGGGAAGGGAGTAATGAGATGCTGCAACCCACTGGAGCCCAATTAAATCAGACTCTCTAGGGGCATGGTCCAGGCACAGGCATGTTTTTAAAAGCTCCCATGAGGAGGCTGATGAGCAGCCAAAGTAACCTAGCACTGATTTCTAAGCCTCTGACTTAACCAGCACCACTGAAATGCGTTTAAAACGCTTAAAACTTGACGTTTAAAACGCTTTGAAGTTTTAAACGTCAAGTCTTTAAAAATTTAAATCATTTTGCCTTCTATCGAAATTCTATAAAATTCAGAAAAAATTTTGTCATACACTCTTCTCATTTCACAAATGAGTGTCTTGCTTCCAGGCACATAACTAGGTAATGAAAAAGCTACAGTTAGAACCTCTGGCTCCCAATCCAGTACTGCTGACATTAACAATACTTCATCACTAACCAAGTGTAATTTTAAAAACTGAAACCTGAATGAGTAGTTTTATTTAGGGACTATTTCACAGCTATATTTATAAATCTATAAATATAAGTATATATAATACACATATACAATATATATTAAACCATTTTATTAAGATAGAATTTAAACACCATACAATTCACCCATTATAAGAGTGCAAGTCAATGGTTTCGGTATACCCAGAGTTGGGCAACCATTATCACCACAATTTTAGATTTTCATCACTCCTCAAAGAAACATGGCACCCATTAGGAGTTCCATTTCCCCAGCCAACCTGTTTCCTAACCACTAATCTATTTGCTGCCTATTAATTTGCCTATTCTGGGCATTTCATATAAATGAATGCATACAATAGGCATTTTTTTGTGACTGGCTTCTTTCACTGAGCATAATGTTTTCAAGGATCACCCATGTTGTAGCATGTATCATCACTGCATTGCTTTTTACTGCTGAACAATAAAATAACATTCTATTGCATGGATATAGCATATTTGTTAATCCATTCATTAGCTGATAGATGTCTGGGTTGTTTCTCCTCTTTGGCCATTATGAATAATGATTTGTGTATAAGTTTCTGTGTTTGATGTGTTTGCATTTCTCATAGGTATATATCTAGGAACAGATATGCTGAGTCACATGGCAACTATGTTGGACATTCTGAGGCCCTACCAGACTCTTTCGCAGTGGCTGCACCATTTTACATTCCTACCAGCACGTATGAGGGTTCCCATTTCTCCATATTCTTGTCTTTAAAAACAAAAAACAAAAAACAGGGTCTTGCTCTTCACCCAGTCTGGAGTGCAATAGTTCACTGTAGCCTCAAACATCTGGGCTCAAAAGATCCCTTTGCCTCAGCCTCCCAAAGTGCTGGGATTTATAGCTGGGAGCCACCACACCAAACCCCTGGTCTTTTTAATTATAGTCATTCCAGTGTGTGTAAAGTGGTATCTCAGTTTAATTTGCACTTCCTTGATGGCTAATGATGTTGTTCATCTTTTCATGTGCTTATTGATAAGCCTTTTGTATATCTTCCTTGAAAAAACAATCTATTCAAAATCCTTTGGCTACTGTTTCTTTTGGGTTGTCTTTTATTGTTATCATATTACTGAGTCTTTTATTTTAAGAATTCTATGTATATTCTGGATACATTATCAATTCTATTATTTTCAAATATCAAATTCAATTTTAATTAAAATATGTGTTCACTGTTCTTAAAAGTGAGCACAAATATAAATATGGAACGACTGATTTGTTGTAACTGGTGGTGATGGTGATATATGTGTACATGTAGGGAAAAAAGCTAGAAGAATAAAGTAGTCATAGTTTATTATCTGTGTAGAGATGTGATTGTTTTTCTTTCTTCCTTGGACTGTCTCATTTTCCTACATTATCTTCTATATTAAATGCATATGTAATTTAATGCATAAATTCTAGATTCGTGTATAATTTTCTACATTAAACACATATTATCTCACCACTATTCACTCTAAATTTCCAGCACCCAACCAGAAAAAATGAGCAAAACAGAAGTAGACATTCTTGAAAAACAGTTTTATTTATATGCCACCATATAAAATATTAGTCTCATACTCACTGGAAAACTATCAGAATGGAGAAGTTAACAAATTTCATTTTTAAATATCTCTTAAAAAGGAGGGATTTGCTGGGCGTGGTGGCTCAAGCTTATAATCCCAGCACTTCGGGAGACCAAGGCGAGAGGATTACCTGAACTCGCAGGTTCAAGACCAGCCTGGGCAATGTGGTAAGACCTCATCTCTACAATAAATCAAAGAAATCAGCTGGGCATGGTAGCGCACGCCTGTAGTTCCGGCTATTTGGAAGGCTGAGGTGGAAGGATCGCCGTTGCCCAGCAGGCCAAGGCTGCAGTGGCCAGGAGTGTGCCACTGCACTCTAGCCTGGGCGACAGTGTAAGACTCCAACTCAAAAAAAAAAAAGGAGGGAATTTATCTAGAGAGGAGGCCTGCTCTGTCAAAGTGGAGTAATCCATTAGGAAAAGGCCTTCCTTCCTTTGATGTCAGTAAAAGACCAGGGCAGTATACAATGGAAAGGCAGCTTAGGTCTGAGCAACCCTAGAGACCTGAAGAACAACTATAAATGGGAAGTTTTGGGATTTAATTTGCCATAAGTCAATTACCTATTTGGGGGGACAAAACAGGGAATAAATTTTTAAACAGAAAAAAAATCAAAGGAGTGGAAAGATTGTGATTATTGCTTGTGAGCCACCTTGAAAAGTCTACAGCAGCAGTTGAGCTATGGCCTACTGAAGATGGCTCAACATGCAGTCTTCAGTCATACCAGATCAGGGCATGTCTGAAATAAGCTTCACCTCTCTGTGAAATTTAACAGATGTTATTGAAGATTTAAAACTTTATAATACTTGGGTGCTATGGCAACTTTATTCATAATTGCCAAAACCTGGAATCAAGCAAGGTGGCCCACAGTGGGTGGATGAGTAAATAAACTATGGCACATCCAAACAACCGCTGGAAACAGAAAACAACTATTAAGTCACAAAAGACATGAAGGAACCTTAAATGCATACTGCTAAGTGAAAGAAGCCAATCTAAAAAGGCTACTTACTGCATGGACAAGGCAAACTATGGAAACAGCAAAGTGATGGGGGTTGCCAGGGGCCAGGGGTGGAGGGAGGGGGGAATAGGTGAAGCATAGGGGATTTTAAGGACAATGAAAACAAACTGTATGACACTGTAACTAACGATGGATACATATCATCATGTCATGTCACCGTTATTTGTCCCAACTGCAGAATGTACCATACCAAGTGTGAACCCAATGTCACCTGCAGACTGTGTGATGACAATCTGTTGATGTAGGTTTACCAGTTGCTAACAATGTACCGCCCTGGTGAGGGATGATGATAGTGGAGGAGGTTATGCAACCGTGGAGGCAGACGGCACATGAGAAATCTCTGCACCTTACTTTCAGTTTTAGTGTGAACCTAAAAGTGGTCTAAAAATAGTATTTAGAAAATACAAGCCGGGCTCGGTGGCTCAGCCTGTAATCCCGCGCCTTGGGAGGCTGAGGTGAGTGGATTGCCTGAGCCCGCGGGTTCGAGACCCGCCTGGGCAGGCGAAACCTCATCTCTACAATAAGTCAAAAAAATTAGCCAGGCTTGGTAGTGCATGCCTGTAGTTCCGGCTACTCGGAAGGCTGTGGTGGCCGGAAGCAGCCGCTGCACTCCAGTCTGGGCGACTGAGTGAGACACCAACTCAAAAAAAAAAAAAAAAGAAAAAGAAAAAGAAAATACAAAAAGACTATAATAAATTATGTATTTGCTAATTCTCTCTGAATAACTCAAGAAAAAACTGCTCACAGTATCTTACTATATTTGAAATAGTCACTGCATTAAAGATGTCCTGTTTATAAAAGCAAATTCACATATTTCTTCCTCTAGAGTGGTTTTCCCAAAATATCTTTAGACAGAGCTCAATCTTAGATTTTCCTTGTGTTCAGAAGTTACTAGGCACTCATTACTCACCTGCCTGAGATAGAGAAAAAAACTTGAATACTGTCCAGCTTCAGGAAGGTATGAGAGAAATACAGTGATGCAGATTAATAAGACGGTAGAATCTTTTCCAACTTTCTTCAATGACTGAGAATACACAGAAAGAAAATATATAAAAAGCCAATAAACACTAATAGCACCAATGTTCTAGGATATTAATTTCACTATTTTGATCTATTAAGATGGATAACAGAAGTCAAGTAAAAAGAAGTGAGCCTTAATATAAAATCCATCATCATCTCTCTGTGGAAAATACAAGTCCTAATTTCGGAGGCAAGTATTTTAAATATTATATATTTTGTGTATATATATTTGCTCATCTTTGTGAACAACACTGGTTCACATCTCTAAACAGTTCCTGAACTTTCTATGAACAGACCCTGAAAATACATTCCTGTAGAACCTTTTAAGAAAATCGCTGCTTTCTCTTGATTCATAACATAACTTCTGTAAAGCCATATTCAGTACAGGGTTTTCATTACATATAAATTCACTCTATTCTTCAAAATAATAACATTCAATTGCCTGTAAACATGGCAGACAAATAAGTACGCTGCAGCCATGGGGTCAAAACTGTAAGGACGTCCTGAATGTTACAGCTTTGCTGAAGAATCCTTCTGACATACACAGGACTGCTGAATAGAACGAAAAGGAATAGAAAGTGCTGCAGACTTCTAGGTATCATACTGTAACATCTTTTATATAATCAGAAACAAAAGCCTTGAATGTCTATGGGGACCTTCCTAAAGACCAGACACTAGACGAGTTACTTTACACACATCAACTGTCATCCTCACAACTGCCCCGAGAAGTGAGCCACAGTAGTTCTACTTCCCAGGAGAACTTGATCACTACAAGACAAGAAGGTAGGTGGGAAGCCCAAGAGGCTGGCTCCCGGATCCACTCCTGGCTTCCTTCTCTAAGTATCGCTTTTGCTGTCTGACCCTGTAATGTAAGCAGAGCAGGCAGGGTCCCCAGGTCATACCCTGAGGGGAGTATTTTAAAAATGAAAAGAATTTCTGTTAGTTTTCTTACTATATGCATTTTTCTTAAAAGATAAACTTGGGGAACGGAATGCAAAAATCACAACTCTGGTTCATTTTTGTCTGCATTTATTTTTTCCAAGAACAATTTCAAAACAGAGAAGGTAGAGGGAAGGTGAAGGATAAGATATTTTTTCTATTTGTTAGTGTGACACACCACCTTCCCATGCCCAAAAGAAAAGATTATAGAAAATCTTTTCATCTGCAAAATACAAGTTCAAAGTTTCTGGTCAAAATAACTCCTTCAGCCAGACCAAAGCATTTTATCCTTTTTGAGTTAAAAATGAATGAAAATGGCCACCCTAAGTGAAAATGAAAATCTTCATTTATTTCGCCAATTACGAAGATAGCCTTGTTGTGCTGGCAGCCACAATGAAAAAGGATGAAAACAGCCATACAAAAAGAAACCTCCTTCCTACCAGGAGTTATATGGACATTTTTTCTCTCTTCCCTTATGACAAGCTTGACTCAACTATGAATTAGAAACACATAGAATTAGATACACTTTTAGGTGCACAGACAACCTTAATCCCTTACTTGCAATTAAGTTTTAGCTATTTTTACTGGAGAAAGGAGATTAACAACTGCTGGGACTCTTGAGGCTACACCTCCTATATCCTTTCATGGGTTAGAAAGACATTCAGGAAAGTAAATATTTTCATCTGTTTATTTACCGCAAAAGGATCTGCTTGTTTCCAAGAAATCTGAGCTCCCCAGGAAACCGGTCTCATTTTCTCAGGTAGAGACTCTGGAACAGCAACTAAGATGAAGCATATGTCCAGCAGAGCCACCACCGTGGCCACCAGCACAACAAGGCTATCTCCGTAATTGGCAGAAAGGTATGCTCCAATGGCCGGGCTGCTGACCAGACTAGCCGCAAAGGTGGCTGAGACCTGCAAGAAAGCACACGTTCATCCAGGGCCCTACCTGCTGCAGGTGCATACCTGTGGGGAAGCATACACTCATCCGGAGCTCCACAGGTGCACACCTGCAGCCATCCTTCTCTGCCTTTAAGAAAGACAAAAGGAATGTGTTGAATACAAATTCTAAGAACCAAAGTCACTGCGTTTTAAGAATTTGTTTATAAACTTTAACTAATGGAACTAACCTGCAGAGCTACAAGAGTAAAAAATATTATTAGAAACAAAAATTGTAAAAAAAAAAAAAAAATCCCCACAAGTAAAGCATTCACTCTTTGGTCTTTAATTGGAGAATGGGGATGTCAGAAAGGTACAGAAAAAAAATCCCTGAGGGGCCGATGATAAAATCTACAAATTACTCAAGGACTGTAACTTGATTTCATCTTTCAGAAGCAATGCACTGTTTCAGCATTTTCTCATTTGGTGGCCATTTCAACATCACTGAGGAGGGGGAAAAACACTGATATTCTTAGAAAAAGAAAAAAACTATAACCATAAAAAAGAAGAGAGAGAATTTGTTGAGGTGGTGGTTGAAGCTTTTGGACAAAAGGGCTGTGGATTCTGTCACTACTTGACTGCTGTCCAGTACAGAGACCCTAGAGGCAGCCGAGCACATCTGCAACCTGAGGCCACAGCAAGCCTCTTCACTGTGTTCCAGGCATGTGAAATGCCCATTTTGTTTTAGAACGCAATCTGGATGTTCGGAATCTTAATGGGCCAATTCCAAATTACAACCAGACTGAGTATCAAAAGCATATCTATAAGTTAGCTATTTAAACTTCTAATGGGTTTTATTAGAAACCACAAAAATCATCACCTGTCATGACTGGTGGTAAGTCAATGACATTCTTTTTTTATCTATCATCCTCCAAATGAATATAAAAATACAGTATATGTGAAATTAATATCATACTAAAAATACAATAAAAGCCCCAAAATCAAACCAAACCATTTCTGGAGGGGGGAAAAAATGCAAAGAATTCCAATGTGGGGAACAGGATTTCTTCATTCCACATTTATCAAACATCTACTACTGAGTACCTACTATGCACCAGATGAAGACGAAAAAGCTCTCAGGCTTTCCCACCTTATATGAGAAGATAAAGGCAACCACACAGTTACATCGTAAACCACAGTGGCATGCAGAAGCTATGGGGGCACTCCTGACCTCTCCTCACGTGCAATGGGAGCCTTGCTGCAGCATCCCCAGGGTCTATGTCCCCATGAAACTCTGTGTAAAATATGTCCTTCTTAAAACCTGAAGTAGCCTACCTGCTTAGCCTGTGTTTTCATCTAAGCTCCTCTTTCACTTAACACTCAATATGACTCTGGTGAATAAATCTACAGGACGATTTCACTACAACAAACTCCTGCTGCAGTCCTGAAACAATGACCACTTTCTTGGTTTAC
Organism: Tarsius wallacei; assembly: GCA_963574415.1. Classification (NCBI taxonomy): domain Eukaryota; kingdom Metazoa; phylum Chordata; class Mammalia; order Primates; family Tarsiidae; genus Tarsius; species Tarsius wallacei. The sequence goes on from CAUYQG010058047.1 coordinate 15,103, forward strand.
TGAAGTTTCAGTAAGGAAGGTGCATATATTTTATATATTGTTCTTTAATGGGTCTCAAAATGCTCCTTCATAGTTGACTGACACACCCTACAATTAGTTTGCAATATATTTTCCCGTATATGTAAGATAGGTAGGCTGCATGCTTTTCTTTTTTTTTCTTTTAATTCTGTCTCCTTAACATCTGGGGTACAGGGGCAAAGGTCAAGGTCATCACTGGCCAAGATCCTGGGTCCATGACAAATCCAGGGTGCTTTGAAATCCTGACCTACTTCCTACAACTTCTCCCTCTGTCCTCCTCCACTGCCCTCTGGAGATGCCGCATTGTAGGGAGTGGCATGAGGGGGACATTCAGGGGAGACGAGAAGAAGGAAGAAGCTGAGAGAGCAGGCAGTAGTCGGAGGGGAAGCGGGTTGAAAGAGAGGTTTCCAAACTACTGAGGTCTAAAGTCAACAAAGCAAAAACTGTGTTTTATGTAACAGCAGCAACTTACTTACATGTCCATCACTGATTCATGAAATTATTCATTCAGCAAGTCGGCAATAAGCGGCTAATTACTCTCTTCCAGAAAGTGGGGTTTGAAAGAACAAGTGAGACCCAGGGAAAGGAAAGAGAAAACCTGGGTTTCTGGCACTTGAGCCCCTCCCAAGCTACTCCCCACAACCCAGCCAGATCGCCTTTCTTCTTCTACCTTCTTATTGTGAACATTTTCAAACACAGAGGAAGCTGGGAGAAGACTACAAAGCGTACTTCTCCGTCCCGCAGAACACTGCCCACGAGCTCTCTTTTCCCCCTGCACCACCTGACGGTAACGGGTAGAGTGCAGACACTCTGACCCAAATGCTGCAGCTGCCATCTTCTAACAGTCCTCTCTCCTCCTACCTAATCACAGTACCACTATCGTGCCTGAGGAAATCAGAAAAATTGTCCGATATGGAATTAACAAAAGTCTCCTATAACTTTTGTTATTTATTCGGCAACAATGTATTTGCTGAATAAATACAGTCATTCATCTACAGTACCACATCCCAAACATGTGCCCGAAACACACAACCACCAAGAAAGCAATAAGGAATTAACATCACACAGGTTTTAGCATCTCTTCAATTCAAATGAGATATACACAGACCTCTGCTCTAAGTACTTATAGACTGTCTAAGGTTCCTAAAGAGATCTGATACAAAAAACAAATCAAACCAGTTTTTTTAAAACTTTGCAACTGACAACTAATATAATTCCTGCCAATCATCCAACCCTAAAACTAGAGAATAAATTACTAGTAATCTCTGTCATGCTATTTTTAAGTTTTTGTATGAGCCCTTTTTAATTTCATTTGCTTTATATTTCCTTCTATATAAATCAATATTTGCCACTTAGTTTAAATCTTACTTTCCAGTGAATTTTTAACAGACTGCTATTGTTCTGGTTAAAAAAATGTTATCTTACCCATCCATAAGCAGTACTTCGCTCGTGTTCCTGAGTGACATCAGCTACATAGGCAAATATCACAGAGAACGTGACTGAGAAGACTCCAGACACAGAAATCATTGCAAAATACCACCTATAAAAAGAGGATTTTAATTACCTGGGAGAGGGGCAGGGTATGTACACTTTCATAACCCAAACTAAAGATATCATACAAAGATTACAAGCTTCGTAAGAAATAAGTAAATATACATGTCCACGTATGTATGCATAAAGATAGAAAAGAACACTAAAATCAAAATGGGGAGGAAGAAGTAGAAACACACTAACTTTGTCACTGCTCAAAAGGAGTCAGTATACACAGTCTAAAAAGTAAAAGAACAGAAGAGAAAAAAATGAAAGAATAAGGGGGGTTAAGTAAAAATTATAGTTTTCCTTGTTTGTTTGATTTTTGTAGAGATGAGATTCTCACTACATTGCCCAGGCTGGTCTTGAATTCCTGGCCTCAAGCAATCTTTCTGCTTTAACCTCCCAAAGCACCCAAATCACAGGCATAAGCCACTGCACTTGGCCCAAAAGTTATAGCTTTAAAGGTAGCCAACAGAATAAAAACTTTTCAAATATCCTAACTTTAAGTAAGAAAAAAATATAGAATAAATGACTTTACAAGATCTATACAAGAGCAGAAATCATAAAAAATATTAATGTAATTGAGACCAAAAATTTCTGTCATATGCACAGATGCTTAAAAATACCTAGTTAAAATATTAACACAAAAAATCTTATAGTACAAAAAGTGGGGTCTATTCCAGGATACAAGGATATCTCAATATTAGAAAATCTATTAACGTAATTAATCATATTAATAGCCCTACAAGGAGAATGCAAATAATCTCCATTAATGCTAAAATGTCACTGAATAAAATCTGACATCCAATTTTGATTTTTTTTAATTTATGGATAAAATAGGAATGAATATTTTTCAGTCCAAAAGCTAGCCTAATGCCTAATGATGAAACATTATAACACTCCCTCTATAAACATGAAGAATCATCACTTTTATATAATATTATTCATTAGTCAAAACAATTAGCAAATGTAGTGAGCAGCATGAAGATTGGAAGGAAAGAGGTAAAATTATTTCAGATGGCATTAATATACCTAGAAAACCAAGCCATTAGAATAAAAGGGCTAATTCTGTAATAGAACAAAAAGGATAACATTTATAGGAATAAAAATTAACAAGAAATGTACAAGATCTAAAGAAAAAATTTTAAACTAAGAAAAGAGCATTTTTTTTTTAAGTCCTAACATTGGAAAATCATCACTTCTTGGACACAAAGACAATGCCAAAAAAGTATTTTATAAAAATTCATCACCTGGTAGAAAACAAAATGACTGACCAAGTGCAGTGACTCACATGTATAATCCTAGCACTAAGGGATGCTGAGGCAGAAGGATTGTTTAAGGCCAGGAATTCAAGACCAGCCTGGGCAACATAGTAAGACCTCATCTCCACAAAAAGCTTTTAAAAATTAGGTAGGTGTACTTGAAAGGCTGAGGCGGAAGGATTGCCTGAGCCCAGCAGGCTGAGGCTGCAGTGATCACGAGCGTGCCACTGCACTCCAGCCACGGCGACGGAGTGAGACTCTGACTCGAAAAATAAAAAATTAGCCAGGTGCAGTGGTGTGTGCTGGTAGCCCCAGTGTCTTGGGAGGCTGAGGCATGAAGACTGCCTGAATCCAGGAGTTGATGCTGCTGTGACCTACGATCGAAGCACTGCACTCCACCCAGGGCAACGAAGCAAGACCCTGTCAGAAGGAGGGAGGGAGGGAGGGAGGCAATGATCTCTTACAGATCAAACTGAGAATGTGACAAATGCTGACATAAAATTCCCATCAGGTAGGGCGCAGTGGCTCAAGCCTATAATCCTAGAACTTTGGGGGGCCGCGGCGAGAGGACTGCCGGAGCCCGCAGGTTTGAGGCCAGTGTGGGCAACATGGTAAGAACTCCTCTCTACAATAAATCAAAAAATTAGCTGGGTGTGGTAGCAAGCGCCTGTAGCTCCAGCTACTTGGAAGGATCACCAGAGACCAGCAGGTAGACGCCGGGGTGGCTGTGAGCATGCAACTGCACTCCAGCCTGAGCGACAGAAGAGACTCCAACTCAAAAAAGAGAGGAAAAAAAAAGTCCTATCGGATAATCAAATGAAAATATTTTCACATGAGCTAAAAATCTATTAGTAGCATTTAAAACCAAAACAATACTTCCATATTTAAGTATATTCTTCACATAGGAAGAGCATTTCAGCAACATGAATACAGGCCACAAAGCCATCCTCTGGCATTCAGAAAAATTACTAAGGTACAGCTCACATACAAATTCCAACCCATCTTTGGCTACTACATGTGCTTTGGTCATGTGCTATTTAGCTTGTTACCAAATACTCTCTCCCAATTTATCACATTGGGAAAAAAGATCTCAAATTCATATTATGATCTAGAAGAGGCTATCAGTCTTACTGTAGTATATACACAAAAGTGACTCCTGCCTATTACAAAACTACACGTTCATGTTCGTACCCCAAAGCAGTAAGCTGACAAAAGCAATACATTTACAAAGTCAACTGAGCCACAGTGATGAGGATGGAGCTGACATTGTGACAACCACAGCTGCCCTGTGAGACATCTTTCATTTCTATTTCCTCACCTAAGTCATTTCTCCATTTATAAAGTGCATACGATGGCAACTGCCCAAACTGGCTTTCGGTATTACCAAAGAGGTTAAAAGAAAACACAGGTACAGCTGCTTTAAATGGTGAAGAAGTGCTCTGCAGATTAAGTATGATTTACATGTGACTCAAACAGTCCCGATAACGAAGGGCCAAGTCACTCACCATGGGCTGATCTTCATCAGTGGGATTGGGAAGCAGGTGAAGAAGACAGTGCCGAGGAGAAAGGGCTTCCTCCCCCACACATCAGAGAGGGCACCTATGAGTGGAGCACTGAGAAATGAGAGCAGGCCCTGGAGAAAAATACAGAAGCAAAGGTTAGTTTACAACTTGATCCCCCAATTACCTGTAATTCTTGTTTTCTAAACACATTTCTAATTCACTTCATGGGTCCCAAGACAGAATAATTTGAAACATTAAGTACAAACTGCTATTAAAAAGAAAAGATCCTAACAAAAATTTTAAATGTGCTATTAGAAAAGAGGGAAGGGGAGGGTAAAAGAGCTTGCTTTCCAGAATAAATGCAAAGAGAAATGACATGAAATATACATACTCATGTTTAATCCTTAAGATAAACACACACCAAGCATATGGGAAAAAGAAAACTTAATCATTTCAATAAATACATATGGCATATCTACTCTGCACAAACTCTGTTAGCTGGTACAATGACACCCAAATAAATATACACCACATATCTTCCTGGGACCTCACAGGAATAAAAAGGATGAATGTATATACACTAAGTGTCCAAAAGAAAAGTAGACTCTTGTCAATCAAAGTAAAGGTTCTCTCTGCTTGATAAGCTCAGGAAGAAAAAGACAGTCCAACTTGAACAAAAACAAAAGTTGAAACGAAGGGAAAGCAAGCCCGAGATAGATACCACCACAAAGTAGTAAAGGAAGTCAAGAAACTCATATTCACTACTTGCCCACTATTTGCCATTCTGTTGGCTGGCCATCTTCTTATCAATGCTACACATAATGCAGCTGGGGAAGAGTGGGGAAGAAGAAGGATGGATAAATGTTGATAAATCACAAAACAGGTGATGAGTATACGGGAATCCTTTATATCAGGGGTCCCCAACCACGGGGCCATGGACCAGTACAAATCAGCGGCAGGATTAGTTCTCATAGGAATGTGAGCCCTATTGTGAACTGCATGCGAGGAATCTAGGCTGCGGGCTCAAGAGAATATAATGTCTGATGATCCTCTCCCCTACACTGTTCATGAAAAAACTGTCTGCCACGAAACCAGTATCTGATGCCAAAAAGGTCAGGGGCCACTGCACTATATTGTGTTGTATTTATTTTCGTGTGTTGGAGTTTTCATGATAATACATTAAAAAAACATTCTTCAGGGAAGGGAGAATGAGATGGCTAACTAGCAGCAGCTGGCATACACATATATCTCTCACAGAGAGGAACCAAAAATAAGGAGTGAGTCTCTACACTCAAAGCAGGCCAAGGAGGAACACATACTCTGGGACTCAACAGAGCAGCAACAGGTCTTATGGGAGGCAGAGAAGTGCAATCAGGCAGCAAGACAACAGGGACCCGAGCCCAGTGTGGAGACACAGAAGTCCCCCACTGTGGTGAAAGGGGGAGTGACAGAGTAAGGGAGAAATCCCCAGGCCCCCCAACCACTGCCAGAGTACCTGGTGATCCAAGTCAAGAGACAGCCTCTGAGACACACCCTGGGATCCCAGGCCAGCAGAGTCCCCTGTGGCGATGGCACAGAGCCACCACCCAAGCCCACGTGGAATCCCCTCAGGCCACTGACCCCTGTGCAGTTCAGCACCAGCAGCTGCTGCTGGCCAAGGAGGGAGGCTCAACACTTGTCCATTGAGAAGCAGGTACTTTGCAGCTGCTGCAGTCCCTGCCACTGTTGCTCCCAGCGACAGAGGAGACACATAACAGAGCAACAGAGGTGTCCACAGCAGAAATACGCAGAAGCAACAGAGTCAGGGCACCCTTCCCCCCACCCCACTCCCACCCATCTTGGCTGCTTCACTGGATTGCCTGCTACTGGCCTGACTGGCAGGCAGCAAGCAGGCCCTTGTACCTGCATGAACATGACACCAAGGACATGCCACCCTGCCCTTTGGGGAGGGCCAACCACTAGTGCCATTAAGCAGGAACTTGGCATACCTGAGCACGTCCTTCCCAACAGTCTCTGCAGCTGAAATGAGTGGGAGCAGAGAGTGATTGAAACATTCAGCAGCCCCCCTCCATGAAGGCTGCTTCCCCCAATCACAGACCGCCAACCCCAGAAGTAAGCAGGGCCCTCACAGTCATCTGAACACAGGGGCACAGACCCGCCACCTCGGGCAAGCTGGCTGCCGGGCCCACTAGGCAAGTCCACTGGCGCCATCTACACACCTACAGTCTGAATTACAACACCTAACCAAAAAAAAATCTTCACAACCAGCAGCTCTGAAAGAGAGTGAAACATCAGCACCCTTAGCTGGGAATCAGCCCACTCCAACAATAGACACACAAGCAGGAGTTTCATCGTCCCCACACAATCGCACCAGCTCCCAAGTAATGAATCATATACAAAAGACATTGTCCGAAATGACACTGAATTCAGAATATGGATGGCAAAGAAAGGTGATCACTGAGATCCAAGAGGACTCCCAAATCAGAGAGGCTATGAAAACAATTCAAGAACTAAAAACTGACATGATCATTCTGAGAAAGAACCAAACTGAACTCCTAGAAATTAAGAACTCACTTCAAGAATTTCAAAACACAGCCACAAGCCTTAGCAACAGACTTGACCAGGCAGAGAAAAGAATTTCAGAGCTTAAAGACCAATCCCTAGAAGCAACCCAATCAAATAAAAATAAGGAAGAACTTTTAAAAAAATGAACATAGCCTGCAAGAAGTATAAGATTACACAGAGACCAAAGCTATGTCTGATCCGCATTCCTGAGAGAGAAAGAGAAAATGGGAGCACTATGGAGACCTTAGATGCAGACATAATGCATGAAAACTTCCCCCATCTTGCTAGAGACATCTACACGATGATACAAGAAATCCAGAGAACTCCTGTGAGATACTATATGAGACAACCATCCCCAAACACATTGTCATTAGATTAACAAAGATTAGCATGAATCTTGGATAGGCAGCTAGAAGGAAGGGAGAGAACTACCAAGGGAGACCCACTAGAATTATAGCAGACGTATCAACAGAAATCTTCTAAGTCAAAAGAATGAGGGTTCGTTTATAATATTCTTTTTTTTTTGAGTTGGAGTCTCACTCTGTCACACAGACTGGAGTGCAGTGGCCGCTCCCGGCCACTGCAGCCTCGACCTGCTGGACTCCAGTGATCCTTCTGCCTGAGCCTTCCAAGTAGCTGAAACTACAGGCGTGCGCTACCACACCCGGCTAATTTTTGATTTATTGTAGAGATGAGGTCTCGCCAAGTTGCCCAGGCAGGTCTCGAACCCGTGGGCTCAGGCAATCCACTCACCTCAGCCACCCAAAGCGTGGGATTACAGGCTGAGCCACAGAGCCCGGCTTATAATATTCTTAAAAAGAAGAAATGCCAGTTAAGAATCTCCTACCCTGACAAAGTAAGCTTCACAAATGAAGGTGAAATTAAGTTCTTCCCACACAAGAAAGCACTAAGGGAACTCATTACCTCTCAACTGGCCTTACTTAAGGCTTAAGGGAGTTCTAGAAACAGAAGCAAAAGAAAGACGCTATCCACCACAAAAGCATAAGTAAACACATAGCTAAAAACCACATAAATCATCCACAAAACAGACCAACTCCTCAACAACACTATGATAGGAACAAACCCTCACATAGCTATAGTAACCCTGAATGTTAATAACATTCATGCCCAAGTAAAAGACAGAGTGGCAAACCGGATTACAAAATGAGAGACACCTTTTTGCTGTCTCCAAAAGACCCATCTCACCTCTGGTGACACCCACAGGCTTCAGGTAAAGGAACAGAGAAAGATCTGCCATGTAAATGGAAAACAAAAAAGAGCAGGGGTTGCTGATAAAAGTGAAAAGAGGACAATGAAGGGCACTGCATAATAATACGGGGCTCACTTCAAAAAGAATTATCTATTTTAAATATATATGCAACCAACATATGAGCACCCAGATTTACAAAATAATTGCTACTTAACCTGAGAAAGGACATAGCCACACCATAAGAGTGGGTGGTTTCAACATCCCACTAACAGCTTTAAACAGATCAAGGCAGAAAACTAACAAAAAACCCTGGACTTAAATTTAACATTCAGCCAATTAGATCTAAGAGACACATACAAAACACTTCACCCAACAACTAAAGAATATACAACCTGCTCTTCCATACATGGTTCATACACCAAGATCAACTGCGTACTTCATCATAAATCAATCTTGACTAAATTCCAAAAAACTGAAGTCATACCAAGCATCTTCTCTGACCAGAGCAGAATAAAACTAGAAATTAACTCCAAGAGGAATCCTCAAAAACACACAAAAACATGAAAATTAAACAACTTGCTCCTAAAAGACTGTAGGGTAAACAATGAAATCAAGACCGAAATTTAACAAGTTTTTGAAACAAATGAAAATGAAGACACACATACCAAAGCCTCTGGGACACTACCAAAACCGTGATAAAATTAAAATTCATTGCACTGCAAGCCCACATCTTAAAAAGAAAAAGATCTCAAATAGACAACCTAACATCTCACCTAAGGAAACTAGAAAATAGGAAGAAACTAAAATTACAGCTAGCAGATGAAAAGAAATAATCCAAAACAAGATCAGAATAAATGCAGTTGAAACCAAAAACTCCATACAAAGGATCAATGAGTTGAAAGCTGGTTCTTTGAAAGGATAAACAAGATCTGGCCCAGGAAGGAAGAAGGGAAGGATGGAGGAGGGAAAGAAAGACAGGAGGGGAGGGGAGGGAAGGGAAAGAGAAGGGAGGTCAGGGGAGGGGAGGGGAGGGGAAGAGAAAGTCCAAATAAACACGCTCAGAAAACAAAAACGGCAACATTATAACCAACCCAAAAGGAACAAAAGATTATCAGAGATTACTTTAAATATCTGTATGCATGCAAATTTGAAAATCTAGAGGAAAAGGATAAATCACACAACCTCCCAAAATTGAAACAGGAAGAAACTGAAACCCTGAACGGACCAATAACAAGCCACAAGATTGAACCAGTAATAAAAAACCCACCAAAAAAGTCTAGGATCTGATGGTCTCACAGCCGAATACTACCAGACAGACAAGCATGACCTGGTACCAAAACTGCTGTGATTATTTCAAACAGTTGAGCAGAAGGGACTCCTTCCTAACTCATTCTGCGAAGCCAACATAATCCTGATGCCAAAGAATGGCAAAGACACAACTAAGAAAAAAAACTACAGGCCAATTTCTCTGATGAACACAGATGAAAAATTTTCAGCAAAATCACAGCAAAGTGCATCCAGCAGTTCATAAAAAATTATATATATCCATTATGATGAGGTGGTATTTATTCCCAGGATGCAAGATTGTTTCAACAAATGCAAATCAACAAATATAAATCACCACATAAGCAAAAGTAAAAGCAGAAAAAAAGTTTCATAAAAATCTGACATCCCTTCATGATAAAAACCCTCCTCAAAATTCTATGACAAGCCATAGCCAATATCATACTTAATGGGCAGAAGTTGGAAGCAGTCGCCTTAAGAACTGAAACAAGACAAAGATGCCCACTTTTACCACTCCTACTCAACATAGTCCTAGAAGTCCTAGCCAGAGTAAGCAGACAAGAGAAAGAAATAAAAGGTACCCAAATAGGTAAACAGGAAGTTAATTATCTCTTTTCACAGATGATATGATTCTATACCTAAAAAACCCTAAGAATTCCACCAAAACACTGCTAGCCCTCATAAGTAACTTCAGTAAAGACTTGGGTTACAAAATCAATGCTCAAAAATCAGCTGCATTTCTATACACCAACACCACTGAAGCTGAGAACCAAATCAAGAACACAATCCCATTTATAAAAGCCACACACACAAAAAATACCTCCGAATATATCTAACCAAAGAGGTAAAAGACCTCTACGATGAGAACTACAATACACTGCTGAAAGAAGTTAGAGATGACACACAAAAAAAACGGAAAAACATTCCATATTCATGAATTGGAAGAATCAATATTGTAAAAAATGTCCATACTGCCTAAATCAATTTACAGATTCAATTCAGACCCAATCAAATTACTAGCATCATTTTTCACAGATCTAGAAAAAACAATACTCTCAAAAGAGAGCCCCAATACCCAAAACAATCCTAAGCAAAAAGAACAAAGTTGGAGGCATCACATTGCCAGACTTACAAACTTTGTAAGCCAACAGTATCCAAAACAGCATGTTACTCGCACAAAAACAGACACATAGACCAATGGAACATAATTAAGAATCCCAAAATAAATAAAACCACTGTCATACAACCATCTCATCTTGGACAAAGCTGGCAAAAACAAAACTAGAGAAAGGAAATCCTATTTAACAAACGATGCTGGGGAAACCGGCTAACCATATGTAGAAGAACAAAGCTGGACCCCTTTCTCTCACTATATACAAACATTAATTCAAGATGGACTAGTAATTAACACAAGACCTCAAATTAGAAGAAAGCCTAGGAAAAACTCTTCTGGTCTTAAGTTTAGGCAGTGAATTCAGGACCAAGTCCTCAAAAGGAAAAGCAAAAAACAAAATTGACAAGTGCGACCTAATCAAACTAAAGAGCTTCTGAACAGCAAAAGAAATCATCAACCAAGTTAACGAACAACCTACAGAAAGAGAGAAATATCTGCAAACTATGCTTCCGACAAAGGACTTACATTCAGAATCCACAAAGAACTCAAATGAATCGACAGGAAGAGAAAAAAACTTATAACCCCACTAAAAAGTAGGCAAAGGACATGAACAGACACTTCTCAGAGTGTTTTCTAGAACTAAGTTGTTGATTTCCTTTGGTGAAAGCATAGCGGGCTGCTGATCTTTAAAGTATAGACTTAGCCAGTTTTATTTTGTAGAACCAGACTAAAACACATCTTATCAGCTTCTTCACAAGACAAAAGATCTGTGGAGTAACTTCCCTGAGAATCTACTGTAATGATAAACTTACATGCTATGTCTTTATCAATGCTCTCTCTCATTTAGTTTTTCTTTTTATCTACACTGCTCATAAACAAGTATTCAAACAATGCTTACACCAGAGTCTCGACAATATTCCTCCTCCTCTCAAGTATTAAAAGGTTTGTTTCACCCTTTATTTAAATTGCTCTATTTAATATATGTTATCACTATGAATATCTTCAAATCTTTTTAAAAATAGGCAAAGAATAAATAAAATTTCATTACAATTAATGCTGCTCAGAGATGTGAAAACAACAAATTACTAAGGTTGAATTTAGCACATTACTAAGGCATAATTCTAATTTTAAGTGTGTTGTTCAGCACAAAGTATAATTATACACAGACTGACACTGTCTAAACTGGGGAGCACAAGTTAGGCCCCATACCCATATGCTTTTCTACAAAGTGTGACTGAAACAGACTGTTACATTTTAATGCCCTATTTGAAAGCTTTTCTCATATATATATTAAAACTGAAATAATGAATTAAGGCTAACTAAATCAAGTGGTTGGGATCTCAGAAATTCATGGCTACAGCATCAGTCTGGCTAAAAGACTGAATAGCCCACTAAATCTTGATGCTTTCTTCTCCCTCGGTCTCAAAGCCTACCTAAAAAGAAGACAGTAGCAACTGCCCACTTTTTCCCACTGACAGAGCAGTTAAAAGTTTACGTAATAATTAAACCCTTCATAAACTGCTGTGTACATATTAATAAAAATGAAGTGAGTCTAAAAAGTATTCACATTGCTTTTTCTAATAAATTCTATATTTTATGTTTTTGTGCTATATTTTATTCTGATTTTGGGAATCCGGGTAACAACTTAGATTTCAGTCTCCAGAACAAATAGTAATTATTTCCTTAATTTCTACTTAAAACTCCTGAGTTAAACTAATGAGGATTCTTGGCTTTGGTTCGTTATAAATTATACAAAAAATGGCTCTTACCTTTACACCTTGAATGAGGCCATTCATGAGGAATGTGTGTTGAGGAAATGTTTCATGAAGAACCTATAAGAAGTGAACAGACATTAAGACAGATGCAAATGCAAGCTAACAGAAAAATCTGCTGTATTTATGGCAGACTACATAAATAAGATGAGCCTTACAATGAAAAATTATAAAATATCAGTTTTTATTTTTTATATTACTATTAAAAAATCTTAAAAGCACAATGCAAAGCTAACAAAATAATCTAAATAAGGCAAGAACCCCAAAAGTTAAGCCCAGCACTCAAAGTTGTCTTTACCGCAAAACTTATGCAGCAAAAACAAACTGTTTACTGGTTACTTCCCTCAACAATTTTAAGTGGATACCACCAAAGAGCTATATAGACTCAAGTATGAACCCAGCTTCATGACACCTAGGTAGTCCAGAAAACCTCAAGTGTCAAATTTGTATTACTGTAATTCCAGATACCTAGTACCTCCAGATGCCTAATAAAGAAAGTCTAAAATCACTTCTGAAGAGATCATAATTTAAGCTTCAAACCAACCACACAAATATCTTTTAAAAACATAATGACCAGCCAGGTACAGTGGCTCCCACCTGTAATCCCAGCACTTTGGGAGGCTGAGACGAGAAGATTATCTGAGCGCAGGCGTTCAAGACCAGCCTTGGCAACTTGGCAAGACCTTGTCTCTACAATAAATTAAAAACTAGCCAAGAGTGCTGGCACACGCCTATAGTACCATCCACTCTAGAGGCTGAGATGGAAGGATCGCCTGAGCTCAGCAAGTCAAGTCTGCAGTAGCCATGATCATGCCACTGCACTCCAGCTTGGGGGGCAGAGCACGACTATGACTCAAAAAAAAAATGTGTATGTTTATGTACATATATATGTGTGTGTACATATATATAATGACCAAAACACAAAGATAGCCATATACAAAAGGAAATAAGAAACTACTAGTAAAAAACAAACACAAAACAAAACAAACAAAAAATTCACATAGAAACAGACCTTCAAACACTTCACATTTTGGAATTACCCAACACAGACTTTAAAATGAATATGCTTACTAAGTTCCAAGATATAGAAGACATACTTGATATTCTTGAACTAGAAACTGTAAGAAAGTACACAGATTTTTTTTTTTAAGATATGGGGCACAATTCAGGTTAGGTAAACAAACGTTCATTATGCAGGTACCCTTGTTGTTGAAGTGTGCTCCTCCCTCCCCTGGCAGTTTCCCGCTACTGCCGATCCCTTTCTTATAGTATTTCGAGAATTGTTCAAGGTCCGCTTATAAATGAGAACATATGGTACTCTGTTCTTGGTTTCTGTGATAGATCACTGAGTATGACTGACTCTAAATCCAACCAAGTTGGTACGAAGTCCATATGTTTACCCTTCTTTATGGCTGCATAATATATTCCATTGTGTACATGTACCACATTTTTTTAATCCAGTCCAGCTTCGATGGACAGCATGGCTGCTTCCATGTTTTTGCTACTGTGAATAGAGCACAGCAGATTTTTTTAAAGAACACCCCCCAGCTGGGCTTGGTGGCTCAGCCTGTAATCCCACGCTCTGGGAGGCTGAGGTGAGTGAATTGCCTGAGCCCGCGGGTTTGAGACTCGCCTGGGCAACTTGGCGAGACCTCATCTCTACAATAAATCAAAAATTAGCCGGGTGTGGTAGCGTGCGCCTGTAGTTCCAGCGACTTGGAAGGCTGAGGTGGAAGGAACGCTGGAGCCCAGCAGGTCGAGGCCGAGGTGGCCGGGAGCAGCCACTGCACTCCAGTCTGGGCGACAGAGTGAGACTCCAACTCAAAAAAAAAAAAAAAAAAAAAAAAAAATATATATATATATATATATATACACACACACACACACTTCTAAGCTGGGTGTGATGGCTCATGCCTGTAATCCCAGCACTTTGGGAAGCAGAGGCAAGAGGACTGCCTGAGTCCAAGGGTTCAAGACCAGCCTGAACAACTTGGTGAGACCGCATCTCTACAATAAATCAAAAGAATTAGCCAGGTGTGGTGGCATGCACCTGTAGTTCCAGCTACTTGGAAGGCTGAGGCAGAAGGGATCACCTGAGCCCTGCGGTGGCTGTGAGCGTGCCACTGCACTCCAACCTGGGCAGCAGAGTAGAGACTCTGACACACAAAAAATACATACTTCTGGACCAGGTGCAGTAGCTCATGCCTGTAACCCGAGCACTTTGAGAAGCCAAGGTAGAAGGATTGCTTGAGGCCAGAAGCTCAAGAACAGTCTAGGTAACACAGCAAGACCTTACCACTACAAAAAATTTTAAAATTAGCCAGGCATGGTGACATGTGCTTGTAGTCCCCAGCTACTTAGTAGGCTGAGACAGAAGGATCACCTGAACCCAGCAGGTCAAGGCTGCAGTGAGCTATGATCATGCCACTGCATACCAGCCTGAACAATAGAGTCAGACTCCCAACTAAAAATTAAAAATAATAAAATACACACACTTCTGGAAAAAGGAAAATAATCCAGATGTAAGATCAGAAATATAAAATGAACAAAGAAAACAGTAAATACAAATGAAAAGTGATGCTAGAAAACAAAAATCATGAGTCTTGTGGGCTCTATTCTCAACTGTACAGAATTATAATACTTAACAATATTAGCATAAGTCAGGAAAACAAATTTATAGTGTTCTACAGTGTTTTTATTATCTTGGATGAAGACAGATTAATGTAAGGCCAGGCATGTAGCTACATCTGTATCCTAGCACTTTGAGAGGCTTAGGTGGGAGGATCACTTGAGCTCAGGCGCTTGAGACCAGCCTACTAGCCAGCACAGTGATACCCTGTCTCTAAAAATAATAATAATAATAATAATATGTGTGTGTGTGTGTGTGTGTGTGTGTGTTTGTGTATGTATCAAGTGTGGTGGCATGTGCCTATAGGCCCAGTCACTCAGCAGGTTGAGGCAGGAAGATTGCCTAAGCCCAGGAATTTGAGGTTGCAGTGCACTCCAGCATGGGTAACGAAGTGAAACGTGGTGTCAAAAAAAAAAAATCGATTAATATAAGACTTTAATAAGTTGTCATGTATACAATGCCATGGTAACCACAAAAATGACAGGAATAGAGTAGGAAATTCTGATCTAACGGGAGAAAAAAATTAGAATGATTAAAAAAAGACTCGCCGGGCTCAGTGGCTCAGCCTGTAATCCCGCACCTTGGGAGGCCGAGGTAAATGGATTGCCTGAGCTTGTGGGTTCAAGACCCACCTGGGCAACTTGGCGAGACCTCATCTCTACAATAAATCAAAAAATTAGCCCGGCATGGTAGCACACACCTGTAGTTCCAGCTACTTGGAAGGCTGAGGCAGAAGGATCGCCGGAGCCCAGCAGGTCGAGGCTGCGGTGGCTGGGAGTGGCCACTGCACTCCAGCTGGGTGACAGAGTGAGACTCCAACTCAAAAAAAAAAAAACTCAATGCAAAAAGAAGGCAAAAAGGAAAGAAAAACTTAGAATGGTGGTACAGAGAACAAAATAGTATGGTTATTGAATTCAAACCGACTAAACCAGTTAAAAGGCAAAGTAATGTTCTTTAAAACCAAATTTTAAAAAGGATATGGGACCAAAGAATATTGCATATCACTGGTGGAAACCTAAGTTAGTACAATCACTTTGAAAAACTAGCAAGATCTTAACTAAAGTTGTACACACCTATGATCCAGCAATTTTTAACCACAAAAGAAATCATGCACATGAATATAGTAAACAAGTATAAGAATGTTTACAGCACCATTTTTCAAACAATGAAAAACCTGAAAACAACTCAAATGTTCATTAATTAAAAAAAGAAAAAAAGCCAGGCTCGGTGGCTCAGCCTGTAATCCCGTGCCTTGGGAGGCTGAGGTGAGTGGATTTGCCTGAGCCCGCGGGTTCGAGACCCGCCTGGGCAGGTGAAACCTCATCTCTACAATAAATCAAAAAAATTAGCCAGGCGTGGTAGCACGCGCCTGTAGTTCCGGCTACTCGGAAGGCTGAGGTGGAAGGATCGCCGGAGCCCAGCAGGTCGAGGCTGCAGTGGCCGGAAGCGGCCACTGCACTCCAGTCTGGGCGACGGAGTGAGACGCCAACTCAAAAAAAAAAAAAAGAAAAAAGAAAAAAAAGAAAAACAAATTGTTTTAAAATTGCATAACAGAAAAAAAGCAAATCCCAGAAGACAACATGAGCCTTATACCTAATAACATTTTTATAAAGTTCAAAGATAGGCAAAATGAATGATAAATCGCTAAGATAGATATGTATGTATGTAATAATGAGATAACATTTAAAAATAAAAATCAAGTAAATGATAATACAAAATTCAGAATTGTGGTAACCTCTGTATGGAAGGTAGGGGAAAAGATAGGCAAAGAAGACATAGTTATATATAAATTATTGCCAATGATCTTATTTCATGGGTTATGTGAGAGTTCACAAGTAATCAACACGTCTTATAAAAATTAAAGAAATAAAAAACCAAATTTAAAAACAAACTAAGAAGTCCATGGATGAACCAATGATATGTTTGCATCATGTACAAACGGTTGTGATAAATTTTATGCATCTAAGGTCCTATAACTGACAAAAAAAGGGGAAAAGATAATATTGATGAAACAATTATCTCTTGTCTTTAGACAGGTGGTAATAAAACAGTTCATCTCCATGGGCTTTTTTTTTTTTTTTTTTTTTTTAGTTGGAGTCTCACTCTGTCACCCAGACTGGAGTGCAATGGCCGCTCCCAGCCACCGCAGCCTCGACCTGCTGGGCTCCAGTGATCCTTCCACCTCAGCCTTCCAAGTAGCTGGAACTACAGGCACGCGCTACCACACCCAGCTAATTTCCATGGGCTTTTTAAAAAGTGAAATTCACAAAAGACATTACAAATAAATATCTCTCATGAACATACATGTAAAACTCCTCAAAATATAAGCAAATTGAATCCAACAATATATAAAAAGAAATATATACCATGATCAAGTAAGATTTATCCTGGGTATGCAAGGCTGATTAAACACTTGAAAATCAATTAATATAATCAAAAGATAAAGAAGAAAAAAACCATGTGATCATATCAATAGATAAAAAGCATTTAACAAAATCCAACACCCATTCACAATAAAAACTCAGCAAACTAGGAGTAGCAGGGAACTTCCTCAACTTGATAAAGGATATCTTCAAAAAACCTAGAGCTAACATCACACTTGATGGGGAAAACTAGAATCTTTCCCACTATGATCAGGAATAAGGTAAGTATGTCACCTCAATGCACTCCTTTTCAACATCATACTGGAAGTCCTACCTAACATAAGATGACAAGAAAATAAGATAAAAGGCATTCAGATGGGGTGGAGAATAAAACTGTCTTTGTTCACAGAAGACATGTATATGTAGAAAATTTAAAAATATAAAATAAAGACCAAAAAACTTCTAGAACTAATAAGCAATTACAGCAAGGTTGCAGGACACAAGGTTAGTATATGAAAGTGTTTCCCTATAAAACAGTAATGAACAAGTGGATTCTGAAATTAAAAACATTATCCATTTACATTAGTACCCAAAAAGAATACTCAAGTATAAATCTAATAAAATATGTATAATATGTATATGAGAAAAACGACAAAACTAATTAAAGAAATCAAATGACTGAATAAATGGAGTGACAGTCCATGTTCAAGGATAAAAAGACTCAATATTGCCAAAATGTCAGCTCTTCCCTACCTGATCTATAGATTCAAAGCAATCCCAATCAAAATCCCAGCAAGTAATTTTGTAGATTTTGACAAAATGATTCTTAAGTTTATGAGGGGAGGCATAAGACCCAATATAGCCAACACAGTATTCAGGAAGAAGAGCAAAGTTGGGAACTAACACTAACTTGACTTCAAAACTTACTATAAAGCAAGAGTAATCAAGACAATGTGGTATTAGTGAAAGAACAGACAAACTGATCGATGGAACAAAATAGACCAGGAGTAAACCCACATAAATATGGTCAGCTGATCTTTGGCAAGTGAGTAAAAGCAATACAATGGAGAAAAAGCTAATCTTTTCAATAAATGATGCTGAGACAGGAGACAGCTAGAGAAAGGCTAGGCAAGCAGACAGGGCAGGTCCTCAGGTAGCAAACTTCTGGCAGGCCTCTCAGGCTCAACGTTGGTAAACAAGCTCCCTGCCGGACTCTCAAGCAAGAGCTTAAGTACTCACCAATCAGTTCACCATTAGGTCCCTGCCTCCTGCCCATTGGGCCTTAGCACTGACCAATCAGAGCAGCTAGTGCAGACCAATCAGCTCACAGCTCGTGCTAGCCAACTTAGTTGGCTTGGACTTAGGGCTGTATTAGCACCAGTTTTCCTCCACTGACTAGCAACCTCTTCCGGTCCCCTCCCACTGTGGGAGCTTTGCTGTCCTCTCAATAAATCCTGCTTTCTCACTTTCGGGCTGTGCGAGTCCCTCATTCTTCCTGGGCCCAAGACAAGAACCTCGACCTGAAAAGCTGCGAAGATTGTCAGAGCCAAAAAGTCGTGCTCCCCAGAGGCTGGCTTGCCAGCCGATGGAGCCGGCTGAACCAGAAGGGCTGCTGGAAGGTAAGACTCCGAAGTTGAGGCGCTCTGGGGGCTAGGCTTGACAGTCCACCAACCCAGCAACACTCTCAGGGCCTCGTTTGCCAGCCCATTAGAGCCAGCACTTCCAGGGCTAGGCTTACCAGCCCCTCGAGACAACCCTCTCCGGGTGTTTGGATGGCCGACCCGTTGAGACGATACTCTCAAAGACCTGGCTGACCTGAAAAATTCATATCTGTGCTAGAACTGGACATCCACCTGCAAAAAGTGAATCTAGACATGGACCTTACATCCGTCATAATAATTAGCTCAAGATGGATCACAGACCTAAATACAAAACCCAAACTATAAAACTCAAGAAGAATCACACAGGAGAAAAATCTAGATGACTTTGGGTTTTGCCATGACTTTTTAGATATGACACCAAAAGCATAATCCATGAAATACAGAATCAATAAGCTGAAACTCACTAAAATTAAATATTGCTGCTTTACAAAAGACACTATCAAAAGACTGAAAAGACAATCCACAGACTGAGAGAAAATATCTGCAAAAGATGTATCTGATAAAGGAGAGTTACCTAAATTTTAC
Source organism: Tarsius wallacei (assembly GCA_963574415.1). Lineage (NCBI taxonomy): Eukaryota > Metazoa > Chordata > Mammalia > Primates > Tarsiidae > Tarsius > Tarsius wallacei. Next base: position 34,541 of record CAUYQG010058047.1, read on the forward strand.
AAAGAATTACTAAGATTCAACAATAAAAAAAACTAACAATCTGGCTAAAAAATTAGTCAAAGACCTAAAAAGATACTTCAACAGAGAAGACATACAGATGACAATAAGCACATGAAAAGATACAGCACATCATGTGTCATCAGAAAAATGCAAGTTAAAACAATGAGATACCACTACACATCAACTAGAATGGACAAAATCCAGGACATCAACAGCACCAAACGCTGATGAGAAAGTGGAGAAACAAAAACTCGCATTCGATTCCTTCAGAGCAACGCAAAACATCCTCATTCATTGCCAGTGTAAACACAAAGTGGTTCAGCCACTTTGAAAGACAATTATGGTGGTTTCTTACAACACTAAACATTCTCTTTTTTTTTTTTGAGTTGCAGTCTCACTCCGTCGCCCAGACCGGAGTGCAGTGGCCGCTCCCGGCCACCGCAGCCTCGACCTGCTGGGCTCCGGCGATCCTCCCGCCTCCGCCTCCCGAGAAGCTGGAACTACAGGCGCGCGCTACCACACCCGGCTAATTTACCCAGCAATCATATTCCTTGTTATTTACCCAAAGGAGCTGCAAACTTATATCCACATAGAAACCTGCACATAGATGTTTACAGCAGCTTTGGAAGCAACCAAGGTGTCTTTGGAAGCAACCAAGGTATCCTTCAGTAGCAGGTAAATAAATTTTTTTTGTAATTGTGGTACATTCAAACTATCACTAAAAAGAAATGAGCTATCGAGACATTAAAAGACATGGAGGAACCTTAAAAGTGCATTGCTAAGTGATTTCAAATATATGATATTCTGGAAAAGGCAAAACTGAAGACAATAAAAAGGTCAGTGGTTGTCAGGGGTTGGGAATGAGGGAGGGTTGAACAGAGAATTTTTAGGGTAATGAAAATGTTTTGTATGATACTATAATGGTGGATATATTCATTATATATTTATCAAAACTAGTAGAATGTGGAACACCAAGAATCCTGATATAAACGATGGAATTCGAGTGATAACTATGTAGGTGTTAATAATGTAGATTCACCAGTTATAACAAATGTACCGCTCCAGTTAGGGGATGTCAGTAGTGGAGGAGGCCGCCTACATGCACAGGCAGGGGATATATGGGAAATATCTGCACCTTTTTCTCAATTTTGCTGTGAACCCAAAACTGCTCTCAAAAAAAAAGTCTTAGAAAAATAAAATTAAAATCCACTCACAAATTTCTTCCAACCTTTTCTTTTACAACATTACTTTTAAGGTTTGGAAAAGTCTGATATCTCAGCTGTTAATATTTGAACTCTACTTGCCGGTACTGAAGAAAAAGAAAGCAAATAAAGAACACTAAATATCTCAAATAAAATATCAAAGTTCTCAGAAAAAATCTTCCAAAAACATAAAATGTTATAGGCTACAGAGACAGGAATTTTCTTTAAAGAAAAAAATAATGTAAAATAAGATCAGAACTGTTTCATAACTTAATTTGTCACATGCATCACAAGAATATGATGAATTACAAAACACAAGAGTCAGCTCTTGTAATGTTTCTCTGATCATGGGTATGCCAGCTATTAATCAACTGACTCTCAGCCCCACGTTTTCCCCTCCACACTCTACTCTGTCAGACCAAAGCTAAGATCCTACAAACATTTCTCAGTCTCCCCTTTTCCACCGGCTTCCTCTTAGTTTCTGTCAGTGGAAAAAAAGGTCGAAGGAGTGCTGGTAAACACTACACCAACAACTCTGGGGGGGCCCTCACGTTATCAAAGGGGCAGCAGTGCTGGTTCTTCCCTGTCCCCTCCTCTGTCTTCACCCTCCCAACCTCAGACCTCCCCATAACAGTTCTACACGGAAAATGATACAAATATGCATTCCCTTTGTGCAGGTTATACAGTACAGGAATGAGAAACGATCACTTTAATTTGGCAAAACCATAACCATGGATGAATGGCAGATTATGCACTTATTGATCTGTACATTAAACTAAATAGATCTAACAGAACTTCTGGCAGTAGGAACCATTTTCTGGGCAATCAAGCCACCATGCAGGTAATTCCTTTAAAAATGTTTAATCATGTTTTTTAAAACTTTTCTACTATTTCCTATGCCCCCTCCCCCCAAAAAAGGAAAAAGTGCAATCTTACTGGAGAAATAAGCAAAGCAAGTCAATAATGTTTTTAAAGGCTAACCTAAATAAAGCAGATATAAAGAAACCAGTAATAATATTCTACTCAGACTTATGATAAATTTTAAAAACCAACATAATGTAACTAATTTAACTACAAAAGACAATCATTACCTGAATAAAGTAATCCCAGTGATAAAAAAATCTACTAAATATCTCAGAGAAGATGAAAGCTTTCGTCTGTAACATCTCCTTCTCAAAAAGAAAGTCTCAAGGAAGGTATCTCCCCTAACTGGAGCGGTACATTTGTTATAACTGGTGAACCTACATTATTAACACCTACATAGTTGGGAAGGACTATAGCAAACATAAAATAGCATTTACTTATCCACCACTTTTTAAAAAGTAACAAAAGCTGTGAGAATTGAACTGTCTTCCAATACAACAAGGCTTAGAAATGTCTGCATGAGCTCGAGTCCGTGTAAGGGGGGCATGCCGCTCATCCCTTTCTTTCAGCAGAGAAGGAGATCCACCTGGTGGACCTGAGCTCGCTCTTGTTGAGCTGCTGCCAGGCTTCACCATGCTGGGCTTCGGATGAGAGGAGGAACAAAGGAGTGAACAAAAAAAAATTCAAGTGGAACTTAAAGATTTACAGGAGAACAAACAATTCAAAGCCTAAGGAGACCAACTAGGTTGATAAATAAAATCATGCTAATGGCAGCAAATGATAAAGGGACCTGGGATGGAGAGATCAGTAAAAATGTAATTTGCGGACAATAAAAGTCTATAAGGTCGGTAGTCCTGACTGAGGTTAAATAAAGGAGTTATTTTTTGGAGAATCAAATGACACATGAGAGCATCATGCGGAACCTAAGCGGGCAGAACTGCTGTGCTAACATTCAGGGTTTATAGAAAGAAAAGCCTATTATTTATTTATTTTATTGTTATTATTATTTTAAAGATGGGGGCATAATTCAGGATTGGGTATGCAGGTGGTCATGGACAGGTAAAGTCTGGGCCTCCCTTTGGTCCCCACTTTGCCTGGTTTGAGATCAGGCACCCTTGTTGAGGTTGTGTTCCCCCCACCCATCACACCCACCCCACCCCCACTCCAGCAGTCTCCTGCTCCTGCCACTCCCTTTCTTATGGTATTACAGTAGACGTTCAGTGTCCGCTTGTGGGCTAGAACATGTGGTACTCTGTTCTTTGTTTCTGTGATGGATCACTGAGTATAACAGACTCTAAATCCATCCAAGTTGCTGCAAATCCATTTTGTCCTTTTTTATGGCTGTGTGATATTCCATTGTGTATATGTACCACATTTTTTATCCAGTCCGGTTTCGATGGGCAACATGGTTGGTTCCATGTTTTTGCTATTTTGAATAGTGCTGCAATAAACGTGTGTGCAGGTATTAAAAAAAAAGAAATATCTGCATGTATATAAATACAGACCTACATATTACATACAAATAAATATACAAACACACAGCTGTACAGCATTCCTGGAAAGCCAAGAATAGTGAGGCACTTCTGAATGATATAAAGCAGATGAGAAAAGACCAACAGCAAAATTTGAAAGAGCTGAAGAAAGTGAAAAAAGGTCTCTGAAGAAGTGAATTTTCTAGAACCTGAAAAGAATCCTCCCAAATCGGAAGAGTAGGAGAAAACAGCCATAAGAGAATGGGTTATTAAAAGCCTACAAAATAAGCTCCCTGGTATCTTGCTCTTAAAGCTGCTGACCTCTACACTGGGCCCCAAGACAACAATCACAAGCATAGTACTCTGAAACTGCAGAACTTCTAAGTGGGATACTTACAGAACTGAATCGGGTAAGACTCAAAAAAGATGGTGCCCCAGATCACATATAGCTACCAAAAGTGGCACAAAGCCCTACAACCACAAAACAAACTACTTCAATTCTCTAGCACACCCATACTTTTACACATCAGGAGATCCTATAACCAGTCACTGGATCAAATTTTAAGGAATAGAGTTTTCTCTCTTTTTTTTTTTTTTTTTTGATTTATTGTACAGCCACCTGGGCTGTAGTTACTAGAAGTATCTAGACCACAAGTGACATATTGGTTACAATATGTCCATAAACTAACTGATGTACTGTCCTAGTGACTCATATTGTGTTTTTCCAAGTATGAGTTAGTTGTCAATGTGTAAATTTCAGAAAATTTCACCAAAATCCATCTGATTTTCCATCTTCTCACAGGAAGCCAGATCTCAAAACATGGGACAGAAATTACCACGTCATGATTTGGCTAAGTAGATAGTAGCTGCAGCTGTAGAAGGAGCATATATTCCCAACTAACCAACCCACTCTCACCCCATTTCTCATATTTGCATTATTTGCCTTGCATTTGTTCTCACAATCTCTGGTCTACATGTTCACTTGTAAATAAAAACAGATATACAAAATTCAACAAAAAATTTTGAGAACATCCATTCAAAGGCAAAAAAAAATAAAAAAGAAAAAGATAATCTATCCCACCTCTAATAATCTAGTTATAGTAGGAAACAGAAGCAAGCCTTAAATTAACTATAAGTCTTCTCCAATAGACACAAGAAGATGCTGCTTGCATTAAAATCAATGCATTACACAGAGGCCCTGCACCAGACAAAGCAACATAGAATAAGAAAGTCTCTAAGAATTCATTTTAGAATAAAACACAGAAATACATAATGGAGAAGAAAAGCATCATAATGAAGAAACTCAGGGTATATCTGAACACTTGACTATATGAAATATAACAATGTATTGTGGTGTTTACAAATACAGAATTTAGCTACATAATAACAATAATTCAATGGTAGAAGATAAATACATCTCTCTGAATGGATGATACAACATGTAGGCAATAAGTATCAATGATTATATCAAAAATGGCAAACATAGCAAAGATAGCCCACCATATAGAATACCTATTCTTTTTAAGGTCATATAAACATATATTAGAACCAAACATAAATACCAGGACATAACATAAGCTTCAACAGAACTGAAATCAAAGAGCTGATATTGTTAATAACATCTTCTGTCATTATACAACTAAACTAGAAAAATCTCCAAAGTGTAAAAATTAGACAATACATTTCCAATAACCCACAGGTTAAAAAAGTAACCACATGGAAAATTAAAAAAAAAAAAAAAAAAGGAATGAATTAAATGATAATAATACACAACATGTCAAAACTCAAGGGCTTTATGGCATCTATACTTAGAGAGAAATTTAAATCTTAAATACATATAACTGAAAATACACCCAAAAAAAGGCTGAATAATCTGTGTTTTCAGCTTCCATATAAAGAAACTACTAAAAGAACAGCAAATCCAAACCAAAGAAATATGGAAATAATTTTTGTTAAAATGAAGTCAATGAAATAAAATCTAAACATTTAATAGACAAAGCCAAATATAACTCCTTTTAAAAAGATTAACAAAACTGATAAACTCCTAGCAAGATTAATTTAAAAAAATAATAAATTATCAATATCAAAAATGAAGAGATTATGAACACTTTTATGCCAATGCTGGATTCTTTTGTGCTTGCTGAAGATATCCCTTGAAAAGCACAACTTACCAAAACAGATACTGGAAGAAATAGAAAAGCTAAATAGTCATATCAAATTTTTTAAAATTGAATATTACCAAAAATCTTTGCTTAAAAAAAATTCAGGCCCCACTGATATTCTTCCAAACATGTGAAGAAGAAATATCAGCAATCTCATTCAAACTTTTCCAGAGAACAGAAAGAAGGTGACACTTTCCAAATTCATTTTTCTAAGGCCAACAAAACTTTAATTACATAGCATAATGAGAATGTTACAAGAAAATTATATACAGTACCAATCTATCTTATGAACACAAATGCAAAGACACTAACAAAACGCTAGTAAACAATATCCTGCTATATATATCTTTTTAACCAAAAAATCTTTATTTTAGTCTTCAAAGAAGAATTCTTCTTCTTTTTCCAAGATAATCATGATTAATTTACAAAAATGGGTGTATATCTTCAAAGCATTTCCCCTTAATGGAAAACTTAGCTTTATAGCATCTAAACATTTAAAAGGTAAAAAAAAAAAAAAAAAAAAACCACTTCTATTTTGCTGCCGTTGTAAGACAAAACGGAATCTCGTATAAGTCAGGGAAATCCATTCACACTTCAGGTCCTTCTCCTCCAGGAACCAGCATTGTCATATTATTTCCATTCAGCAAAACCTGATCTAATTTAGTAATCCTTCTTCCTTCTGGTGTGATTTCAAACTCAGAGACATCTTCCAGTACCATATTGACAAAGTCATCAAATCCTAGAAGAGTACCAACAATTTCCTCATCACTCTTCATCATAATGTGAATACTTGATCCTATACATCTGTCTACAAGCTCTAGCAGTAGCAGCTGTGACGGGCTGGTAGTAGCATTAACCCCCTTGGCTACGCCAGAAGTCAATTTTTTTTAAAAAATCACATCTGTGTGTGTGGGTTTTATCTAGGAATGTAAAGGCGCTTTAATAGTCAAAGATCAATTTACTATATTAGATGAAGAAAAAATATAATTATCTGGATATATACAAAAACTTCATTTGATAAAATTTAACACCTATTCATGATAATTCTAAACAAAATAAGAACAGAAGGCCACTTCCTTCCTCTGATAGAGTATCTACAAAAACAAATCTATAGCAAGCATCATACTTAGTGGTAAATTTGAAATTGCTTTCCCCCAGAGATCAGCTATGAGATAAGGCTGCCTACTATCATTGCTTCTTTTCAACCTAGGACTAGATGTCACAGACAAATGCAGTAAGACAAGAAAAAAATAAAAACCAAAAGGAGAAAAAATAATTAAAACTGTCATTATTCACAATAAATAAGGTATATGTCAAAATCTACACATAAACTATAGAATAAGTGGATTTAGCAAATCACTAGATGCAAGGTCAGTACACAAAAATAAAGTTTTATATACCAGAATCAAACAAATAGAAAATAAAACTTTTAAAATATTACTTGGCCAGGCGTAGTGGCTCATGCCTGTAATTCCAGCATTTTGGGAGGCAAAGACAAGCAGATTGCTTGAGTCCAGAAGTTTGCAACTAGACTGGGCAACATAGCAAAACCTTGTCTCTACAAAAACAATCAAAAAATTAGCCAGGTGTAGTGATGTGGACCTGTAGTCCCAGCTACTCAGGATGCTGAAGTGGAAGAATTGCCTGAGCCAAGGAGGTCGAGGCTGCTGTGAGCTGTGATCAGGCCACTGTACTCCAATCTGGGCAACAAAGTAAGACCACAACTCAAAATAAAAAATAATAAAATTATATTACTTCCAATAGGCTCAAAAAAACATCAAATACCTAAAATAAATCTAAAGACAGATCTCTGCATGGAGAAATATAAAACATTATTCAAGGAAATTTTTAAAGACTAAATAAAAGGAAAACATTCCACATAGATTAGAAGGCAATTGTCAGTTCTAGTTCTTCCCCAATTAACCTATAGTCATTGCAATCATAGTCAAAATTCTCAGCATATTATTTTGTGGATATTGAAGAGCTAACTATAAATTATATATGAACATTTAAAAAGGGTTAGGCCAAGGCAATCCTGAAGAAGAACCATGCTATAGAACTTATACAAGATATCACTACAGAAACTAACACAGCTATGATAGTGTTGGCACAAGGACATATAAATATTATAAACTCATAACTTAGAAACAAAGCCATATGTATATGGATGTCTGATTTATGACAAAGCTGACACAGTACAATGGAGACAGAAAACTTTTTTCAATAGATAATGCTGGTTCAACAGCACATTCTTATGGAACCAAAATGAATACTGATGTCCCCTGCCAAATACAATTATCTTTTCTATATGGATGACAGATCTACATGGGATCAATAAACCAATAAAGATTTGGGGTAGAAAAGGGTTTCTTAAGTAAGATTTTTAAAAGAGGACTAACCAGCTGGGCATGATGGTTCACTCCTGCAATCCCAGTACTGTGAAAGGTTGAGGCTAGAGGACTGCTTGAGTCCAGGAGTTGAAGACCAGCTTAGGTAACATAGTGAAGCCTTGTCTCTAAAAAAAAAAAATTAAAAATCAGCTGGTCGTGGTGGTACATGCCTGTAGTCCCAGCTACTTGGGAAGCTGAGGCAACTCACCTGAGCCCAGCTGGTGAAGCTGCAGTGAGCGATAATCATACCATTGCACTCCAGCCTGTGCAACAGAGTAAGGCCCTATCTCAAAAAAAAAACACTAACCATAAGGAAAAATTAATAAATCAAATTACATTTTTAAAATTTTAATTAAAAAGATACTATTCAGAGAGTAAAAAGGCAATCAAAGGATGAGGAAAATATCAACAATAGTACTTGTGTGTATATAAACACACACATATACACACAAAAAACAGCTTGTACTCAGAACTCCTACAAATAGTAAAAAAAAAAGGCAGACAACCCAATTTTTTAAAAAAAGATGAAACATTTGAACTAACATTACACAAAAAGATAATCACATGGCCAATAAATATATGTAAAGCAGTTTGACTTCACTGATCATTAGGAATATGCAAGCTACAAATACAATGTACCCACCAGAACTGCTAAAATGAAATTCAAATTGTTGGTAAAGATGTAGAGCCTGCCTGGTTGAGGAGTAAACTGGTTCTACCACTCTGGAAAACTTTGGGCAGTACATATTCAAGTCGAACACAACCTGGCAATTTCACTCCTACGTATACACTGCAAGAAACATGTGTATATGTCCACTAAAAGGCATACACAAAAAATATCACAACAGCAACACTTGTAATAGGCAAAAACTAGAATCCCAACTGTCCACCAACAATAAGATGAATTTGTGTCAAGTCTCCAAGACTGCCTCTAAGTAATCTGCTAAGAGGATTCACAGGACTCAAACTGTTACACTTAGTTTAGCATAGCTGAAGGACACAAAGCAAAATCAGCAAAAGGAAAAGAACATAGGAGAAGTCTGGAGGAAACCAGGTGCATGTTTTCAAGAGCCCTCTCCCAGTGGAGTCACACATGAAACATCTAATACCTCCAGCAATAAATGGCAACCACATCGTATGAAGTGACTACTAGGAAAGCTCACTGGAGCCTAGGAGTCCAGGGTTTCATTGGTAGGCGGTCTGGTAGGCACACAATGAATGACCACAGTTATAAAAGCTTTAGTTCATGAGAAGAAAAGCAGGTATTCACCATAACACTGTTTGGACAAACTGGTACAGCACAGTTCAAGGATCCAAACATGCAAAACAGTCATAAAATGTTCCAGGAGCTCAATTTCTAGAAGCCTGTCACGTACAGTCACAAAAACATGTCCTCCTGAGAACATAAAAGGTTTGAGCAACTCAAGTCTGCTGAGTTAACTCTATCCTACTCAGGATTAAAGAAAATCATGTGGTTATGCAACAACACACTATATAGCAATGAAATGTTGCTACGTACGACATGGCTGAATCTCATAAACATACTAAGCCAAAAGAGTCAGACAACAGAGTATACACTATGATTCCATTTATATACAATTAAACATATACACAGTGTCACATTAGAAATCACGATCAAAATTAATTATGGTTGTTTCTGGGAGGGTGGTGTAATGCTGGATATATGACTGTGCTTACTGAATAAAAATTCATCAAACTGCATACTTAGGATTTGTACATTTTCATTAAAAGCTTATGCATTAAAAAAGTTAAAAAAAAAGCTTATGCAAAGAAAGTTTCTATTTCCTATTTGTTTAGTCATGAGGAAACTTTAGGAAAATTTCATTCTACACAATCACATTTTCCTAAGATCAAACTCCCAACGCAGCTCAAAATCCATGATTTTTATATTAAAAACTGCATTTTAAATCAAATATCTATATAAAAAATACTGTTGGACCTCTCACTTTTGACATAACAGTATAAGGAGGTTAACAAATGCTCTCCCAATAAAGACAATGACCAGGAGTGATGGCACATGCCTGTACTACCAGCACTTTGTGAGGCCGAGGTGGGAGCACTGCTTGAGCCCAGGAGTTCAGTGAAGGGCACAGGGAACAGTCAGAGACCCCCCCCCAAGATGGCACTGACCACTCGGGCCACATGGAAACAACAAAGGCCCTAAGTTCCAGCTTCCCCCTATACGATTTCTCCCGCGCGCAAAGTTCAAACTTGCTAGCACCCTCCAATAATAATCTCGGCCCGCCCTATTTCCACTCTGCTCTACCCAATAGAACGCTAGCACAACCTCTTCCTGCTGGATGTGGACATTGTGGGGTGAGGTGGGGGAAGGGCACAGAACCAGCCAGAACAGGGCCCAGAGATAGGCACTGAAGATTTCTGGAGATGAGAGTTCCATGAAAGTTCCTTGTAAATGTGGAATGGTGACTTGTTCCGGCCAGTCTTCCAGTGGGCACGAGGGCGGTAGTAACCAGCTGTCTTGGAGTAGACTGTGGAGGTAAGTAGAGAGCCTGGAAGAGAGCATATCTAAAAGAAAAATTAGATGAACGTTTTAGGTTGAATTTGGAGGGGTGGTGAGTCGGGACAGGCTAAGTTTTAGTGGTTGTCCTGGTATTTTAGAGCAGACATACCTGGAAGTGGGTGAACAAGTACTGTTATGGGTGGAGTGAGAAGAAGGAGGAGTGGCAGGTTTAAGACGGGAGATGTGGATCCATGGGGTAACCTGACACTGGGCCGTGATAAGCTTTGCCGCCGTGGGAGTGGATAAAATTATTTGAAAAGTTTTGGACCATTTTGAGTTTAGCTGGGTTTTGGTTTTGGGTCCCTCCTATATTAGGAACTTGGTGGAGGGATCGAGCATGTTGTGTTTTGAGACTTTCAGTCTTCCCACAGGTCTGGCTGTGGATCCACCCCCAGTCAGAGCCGATGAGCTTCCCAGACATGTTCTGTGGGAACCCCGCACAGCCTCCCTGCCTTCCTCAGATATCTGGCCGTCCCAAGGAGTCTCCGAGTCTTGGGCCCCAAAACAGCCACTGTGGGTGATTAAGGACAGCAACACGAAGGCAAAATTAGTCTGTCATGTGTATTTAATAATCAGGGCCGGACGGGGTGGCTCACACCTGTAACCCCAACACTCTGGGAGGCTAAGGCAGGAGGATTGCTTGAGCCCAGGCGTTCGAGACCAGCCTGGGCAACATAGCAAGACCTTGTCTCTACCAAAAAAAAAATTAGCTGGGCGCTGTGGTGTGCACCTGTAGTCCCAGCTTCTTGGGAGGCTGAGGGCGGAGGATCATGGAGCCCAGGCGGTCGGGGCTGTGGTGAGCTGTGATTGTGCCACTGCACTCCAGCCTGGGGGATAGGGTGAGACCCCAACTCAAGGTAATAGTAATAACAGGAGCATGTACGCTGTTTCAACATGCAAGCAGAGACGTCACGTCACGAGTGAGCCACAAGCCTGAGGTCTTTGGTCGCTGTAGTGAGTGTCGGTGTGCATGCTGTGTCTGTGAGTCACTCTCAGAAGCAGAAGTGTGCATGGCGGTCCCCTCTACCTCTGGGGACGCCACAGGGCATGTGAGAGCCAGCACACGCCCATGGAGGTCAGCAGGGTCCTAGCGTGTCATGAGGCCATACCGAAGGACAGTCTGCATCGGCTGCCGGAGCACACAGCGGTGTTTCCCGCTGTGTCTTGTCACACAGAGACAGAGACACGGCATTGGCGGGTAGGGGCGGGTGGAAGCCGGGTGTGCACGGCACCGGGACTCGCGGTCACCACCTCGTTCCTTCCACAGGGACATCGCCAAGAACGCGCTGCTGCGCTGGCGGGTGTTCATTTACTGGACGTTCTTGGGAGTGTTCGACGCGCTGGTCTTCTTCTTCGGTGCTTATTTCATGTTTGAAAACACGACCGTGACCAGCAACGGACAGGTCAGAACTGCGCCTGGGCTCGCCGGCGTCCCGCTTAGGCGCGAGCCCTCCTGACCCCGCACGGCCGATGCCAGAGTGGCTCAGCGCAGGCCGTGGGGACGCCTGGCAGGGCAGACACCCCTGCCCAAGTGTCCCCTGTGGAATGGCCCTGAGGAACGCGTCTGCCGGGCTCGGCCCACGGAGCCCCCGCCCCACGCGGGATGTCCGTCCTGGGCTTCCCAGACGGGGTTTGTAGCTCCCAGGTCCCCGTTGGCTCACGGTCACCCAGTGGTTGCTTGGGCACGTGGGGATGGATGTCCTGAGCTGAGGACTGTCCTGAGTGCCCGCTCCGCGACAGGGAGTGGGCGTGGCGTTCCCGGCGGGCCTTGGCTGTCTGTGGTTTATAGTTTCGGGGTTTGTTTTATCCGTCTCTCGCTTTTTTCTCTTTGCCACTCGCCTCCCTCCCACCCTCAGATCATGACCACCAACACCCACATGGTAAGACGATCGCGGGTTTGTCCTTCTCTGTGTTTCTGGAGTGATTCCCCGTGAAATATTTCTCGAAAATATTTTTGATGTGACTCCCTGTGTGCTTTGTCGGTGGAGACTCAGCTAGTGGCCGCCCTGCCCACCGTAGCGCTAACCCATGCTGGCCAGCTGTGTGCGCCCGCGACCCCCGCCCCTGGTGTTTTCTCCCTGGGTCTCCGTGTCAGGGCTGCCGGTGGGGTCAGGGACACTTGGATTGGCCCGACCGGCCAGAGCTTCTCTCTGCTCTAAGTTAAAGGCGCCACGGGCAGGTCCGAGAGGCGCAGACATGGCAGGCCTGAGCCGCCAGGGAGAGCCGCAGGGGTGCTCAGAGCCGGCCCCAACTCAAATGCCCCAGCATTGCACTGGCTGGACAGTGAGTGCCATGGCTGATGTCGGAGAAAGGGCCCTCCAGCAAGCCCCGCAGGACGGCTGACAGATGGATGTCTGTTGTACTCCATGTCTCACCCGACACTCTGCCCCCATGTTGGTCCCCCCTCGACTGTCGGATGGAAACATGTCTTGCCGCTTGTCCTGTGCAGTTTGTTTGCCCGTTTGATTGTTTGTTTTCTCGTGACTAAAAATGCCGTCTTTCATCGTGACATCAGCCAATTCTTACCAAGTTGGTCTTGAGACTTTTCTAGAATCTTCTTTCACTGTTGGAAAATCTTTCATTTTCTGGAATTTCTCTTTCTCTTGGCTTATTTTACCTGAAAAGCTCCCGGCTATCTGCCAGCCATCGGCGGCGCTGAGCAGAGCTCTCTTGTGGTTCTTGGGTGGCCTTCTGAGATTTCCCTGGGGGTCAGGCTTTCCGGGAGTGTCTCGCGTGTGTCTTGGAAAGAGCTGAGGTTGTGTGTCCTGGGAACTGAAGTCCTGGGCCCTGGCTGCCTGTCCATAGCCACAGCCAGCGCGTCTGTCCAGCACGCTTCCATCCAATTACTCTCTTGAACGTCGCCCTGCCTCGTGGCAGTCACCCT
>CAUYQG010058048.1:0-21294 GCA_963574415.1 Tarsius wallacei
GGAAGGGAGATGGGATTAATGATAGTCAATATCTGTCTGGGGACAGGGAGACACCTCTTATCAACAAGGGTGCCTGAACGAAGCATATTTGTATACCTAACCCTTAACTGTACCCCACAATATCATAATAAAAAATATTGACTATTAAAAAAATACAAGTAATTGTTAACTATAATCACCCTATTGGACTATGGAATACTAGATCTTATTCATTTTATCAAACTGATTTTTGTACCCACTAACCATTCCCCCTTATCCCCTCCTCCCTGCTACGTTTCCCAGCCTCTGGCAGCTATTATTTTACCCTCTATCTCTATCAGTTCAATTAAAAAAATTGAACTACTACATATGAGTGAGAACATGCAATATTTGCCTTTCCCTGCCTGGCTTATTTCGCTGAACTTAATGCCCTCCAGTTCCATTCATGTTTTTGCAAATGACGGGATTCCATTATTCTTTATCACTGAATAGTATTCCGTTGTGTATATATACCATGTTTTCTTTATCCACTCGTCCTTTGATAGACACTTAGGTTGATTCCATGTTTTGGCTATTATGAGTAGTGCTGCAACAAACATGGAAGTACAGCTGTCTCTTCCATATGCTGATTTCCTTTCTTTTGTCTATACATCCAAATATGTGAATTGCTGGAATATATAGCCGTTCTATCTTCAGTTTTTTTTTTAGGAATCTCCATATTGTTCTCTATAGTGGCTGGACTAATTTACATTCCTACCAAGAGTATATGAGGTTTCCCCTTTCTCCACCTCTTTCTCTGCCTCGTTATTGCCTGTCTTTTGGATAAAAGTCATCTTGACTGTGGTAAGATAATATCTCGTAGTTTTGATTTGCATTTCTCTGATGATTAATGATATTGAACATTTTTTTCATTGTGCTTTTCTAAGGTTGAAATCCCCTCAGGAGCTGTCCTTTCACCTTTCACTATTTCTTCTAGCTTTCCTTCCCCCTCATGTGGCCTATTTCAACTCATAGAACAGTAGCTAATTCAATATCCTGAGTCTTTCCATCATCGCTTACATTTAGAGTCATCAGGTATTGTTTCATGAAATGAGTTAAAAGTAGAGGTATGGCCACCAGAAAAGAACGTTGCTCAAAGCTAGCTGTGCTGTGGGTTTTTCATTGACTCTTGCTTGATGACTATGGTCAAAATTCAGTTTATGCAATTATTTTTTCTAAGTTGAAATATTTTAGCCATATCGGATGCAACGATACTTTATGACCCTTACCACCCATTTTTTTCTATATATTAGTAGAAATTCAAAAAATATTTCTGTCCATGGTTGTGGCGCTTCCTTGGTCTATCTTCAAATTTGGTTGGCATCCTTGTTAGATACAACTATTGTCATAAGAGGTTATCAATGCTATCCCTAATGGGAGTAACCTTAGTTGAGATATGTGGTTCTACATTTGATTGGCAACAGAGTTTAGCTGCAACTCAGGTACTTGATAGGAATAAAAATTCCGAACCCACTAGAGCCCAAATTCACTGAGATTATGTTAATGGAAGTGGTAGGAGAGGATAGGCAATCCATTCATCACCTTAGAATTAGATCACGTAACTTCAGATTCAGCCAGATAAGCGATGGAATTGCCACCTGAATCCCTCCTCATCCTGCCCGTCCTGGAGAACAAGTGTGGCTTGAATTCTCACTGTGTACCATGGTTCACTGTGTTCTAGGTTCATGGGACGCCTGATGAGCAAAGCACACAAACTCTCTGTAGGCCTTGTAGGGAGACAGACCATCAATAATAAAAATAATAATTAAGTAAATTGCACAGTATTTTAGAAGATTATGTGTATTATGGATGAAAATAAAGAGTAAAGAATGTAGGGAAGTCAAGAGCCCTTGAGGTGAGTAAAAAGCAGTCTGTGGTGTTAGGTAGGGGAGTCAGCATGGGCTTTATAGGAAAAGTGAGGTTTACACAAAGACTTGCAGGAGGTGAGAGGATTCGTTGAGTGGCTTTCTGAGAGAAGAGATGAGGGAAGGATCCAGCACAAAGACCATGTGGTGGGTGGGTGGGTGGGTGGTGGGTAGTGGGTGAGCCTGCTCTGTTTAAGAATGGAGCCTTTGCGTTGAACTGTATGTGGGTAGAGTGGTGGAAGAGAAGGTCAGAAGATGATCTGTGATGAACCACATGGAACCTTCACGATCACTGGAAATGCTTTGGCTTGTACTCTGGGTGGGATGGGAAACTATTGTGGGTTTTGAGCAGATTTATTCTAATTTATTTGTTGAGACTCGGTTGTTGGAGCTTCATTTGGTGGAGTGGGGCAAGGGTAGACACAGAGAAACTGTAAGCTGCTGTTTCCTCTTCATGTGAGAGATATGGGGGTCAAAGCTGAGTGGTAGTGACGGAGCTAGCCCGCGTGGCCAGAATCTGGATGTGCAGAGATGGCAGGACTTCCTGAGGGACTGAAGGTGGGTTGGGAGAGAAACAGCAGACATGAGGCCCCTCCTCGCTTTTGACTTGAGCAAAGGAGTTGCCTTGAGGAGGAAGTTGCCTCCCTTAATATGGGAAAGGCTGCAGATAGAGCTGATTGGGGAGGTGGGGTGGGCAAAGGAGATGGGTACAGCTCTGTCTGGTCATGTTGATTTACTGTGTGTGCTAGTCTTCCTAGTGGAGATAGCACACAGGCAGTCAATTTGAATGTGGAGTGCTGGAGAAAGGTCTTGGCTGCAGAGGAGGCACGTTTGGAAGTTGTTGGAATATTTAAATCGGTGTCATCACTGTAGGATTAAGGATAAAGAAGAAAGGAAACCAAGGGGCATTCGGCTGTGTCATTCCACAGTTAAAAATGAAGAATGTAAGAGGAATGAGTAAAGAAGCCATCAGTGGTCAAGAAGAAAAACAAGAAAGTTCATTGTCCTGAAAGCTAAGTAAAGAAAGAAAGAGTTGTTACAGAGAAGAGAGTAATAGTTGGGTCAGATGCTGCTTCTTGGTCCAGTAAGATAAGGCTGAGAATGGATTGCTGGATCAAGAAATCGAGGTCATTGGTGGCCTTGGTAAGGGCAATTTCCTGAGAGGGAAAAGCCTTGGCTTTGAGAGGGAATGAGATAATATACCACGGGGAGCTAGAAATCAATTTTAAGGATTTTTCTGCAAAGGGGACCAGATAAAAGGGTTGGAGACTAGCAGGGAAGGTGGGCCAAATGAAGATTTTGTTTTGTTACTTTGGTTTTAAGATGAGAAAAATAATAGCGTGTTTATTTTTTAAACATTGGGAATGGCCCAACAGAAATTAAAAATAGGGATACTGAGGGAGAGAGGGAAAGAGAGACAGATTTTGAGTAAGTGACGGGAGAGAGAATCAAGTTGACAAGAAGAGGGATTGGCTTTAGCTAGGAGTCTGAAGTGTTTATGTCAATAAATGGGGAGAAAAGGCTTGTGGCTGCAAATGCTTGGGGATGGGTGAATGACTGGAGTCTGCATGCGGTTCCTGTGACTGCTATAACAAAGTACCACAAACCGATGGCTTAAAGCAATAGAAATTTATTCTCTTATAATTCGAGAGGCCAGAAGTCTGATACCAAGCTGAAAGGCTCTGAAGGAGAGTTTGTTCCAACGCTACTCACTCTCCCAGCTTCTAGTGGGTACTGGCAATTCTTGGTGTTCCTTGGTTTATAGATGCATCATTACAGCCTCTGCTTTCATCTTGTGTATTTCCATGGTGTGCTTCTCATTGTATATCTCTTGTATATCTTCTCTGTGTCTCTTTTCTTCTTATAAAGTTACTAGTCATATTGGATATAGGGACTGCCCTAGTGCAATATGACCTTTGAAAACGTGTTGCATCTGCAAAGACCCTGCTTTCAAAAGAAGGTCATATTCATGGGTTCTGGGTAGTTGTGGGTTTTGGGAAATCACTCTTCAACCCAGCACAGAGTCTCTGAAGATTCTCTTTGGATTGATTTAATTTTCTCGGTGAAGTGGAAAGCAGGATTGTTTGCTGAGAGTGAGGTGGGCAAGGAGCATTTGAGGACTGAGGAGTGGGATGAAAGCTGGAACTGGCTAGTGCATGCTTTGGGAGGATGCAGTAGCCTGTGGCATGGAGGCCCTGCTTGAGATGTACGTTCCCGAATTCCACGGGAGCTGGATCACCATGGTTGCATGTGTTTCTTCAGCCTGCTTAGCTATATGGGTGCAGGGATGGAGTGGACACAGGTTGGGTTTAAACTGGGTGGTTTTGCTAAATAAGTATAGCATAGTGAGAGAAAGGCAACAGAGTTCGGGAAATATTTAAAATATATTAAAATAACTGGCCCTAGAACTTAAGTTAGGGGAAAAAGATAGTGAAGACATCAAGGTCAGGAAGGTCAGTGAAAAAGTCAGCCAGTGACATAGGGCTTGTAGTGGGGGGCATTGGGAGGTGCTAGCGGGTAGTGCTAGAGGTTGGGATTCTTGAAACTGGCTTGTGTGGAGTCTGCCGGCTTTGACTCCATAGGGAGAACTCAAGGAAGGGTGAATAACAAGATCCCTGGAGGAGAGGATTTAAGAAATGGAGAGGCTGAGAGATGGGGAACATCACGTACACGTGTAATGAAATTACCAAAAATTGAGATAGAATGGTTGTGGTCATAGCAAGAGTAAGCCAGGAGTGAATATCTTCTGGAAATGAGGGGAAATGATTTGGAGATGACAGATGATGGTAAAAGTGAAGGTCGTGTGTGATCTCATTTGACGTCATAAGAGTCAACAGTGTGGGCTTTGCGGAGGCAGGAGGGCTCATGAGCTGAAAGTGGCAAAAGGGAAGAACAAGGATGACACCTTTCTTTCTCTCAGGCCTACTGAGCCGTGATCCTTCCTCTCTTTCCCCGTAAATAAACTCTTACATGGATCTCCATGAGGGAAAAGAGGCAGAAGTGGAGCCATATCAGTCGAAGGTGGGTAGAGAACTGAGAACCCTCCCCTGCCTCTTCTAGCACCGGGCTCTGCAGAACCCCTTGACCCTCGTCAAACGTAGCATTGTACTGAAGGGAGTTTTAAGAATCAGTTCTACAAAACTTCGTGGTGTTTTAAAAAACTTTTAATTTTTAAAAAAAAATCGAATATACGCGGTGCAATAAACACTTATGTACTCATCATCCAGCTTTATACCCATAACTATTTTATTATATAAGCATGCATCAATTAACGACAGGGGCATGTTTTGAAAAATACATTGTTAGGTAATTTTATCATTGTACGAACATCACAGCATCACAGCATGTACTAATACAAACGTAGATGATCTAGCCTACTACATACCTTGGCGGTATGTAGGGTCTATTCTGCAAACCTCTATAGCACGCTACTGTACTGAATACTGTAGGCAATTATAACACCATGATAAGTATCTGTGTATCTAAAGGTGCAATAAAAATACAGTGTAAAAGATAGTACATCTGTATAAGGCACTTACCATGAATGGAGCTTGCCAGACGGGAGTTTCTCTGGTTGAGTCAATGCAAAGGTGTAGGATATTATTGTATATTACTGTAGACTTTGTAAACATACTGCACTTAAGCTACACTAAATTTATTTAAAAATTTTTCTTTCTTTTAGCTTAGTTTAACTTTTTTATTTAAAAATATTTTTAGTATTTTTCACTTTCTGACTCTTATAGTAATACTTAGCTTAAAATACACACATTGTACAGTTGAACAAAAATATTGTCTTTCTTTATATCCTTATTATATAAGTTTCTCCTACTTTTGAACTTTTTTTAACTTTTAAATTGCTGTTAAAAACGAAGACATAAACACACATGAACTTAAACCTGCATGAGGTCAGGATCATCAAAATCACTTTCTTCTTTTTCAACATCTCGTCTCACTAGAAAGTCTTCAGGGGAAACAAGAAGACGCTAGGACCTGTCAGCTCCTTGATAACAATGCCTTCTCCTGAAATACTCCTGAAGGACCTACCTGAGACTGCTTTACAGCTAACAAAGGAGTACGCTCTAAAACAATGATCAAACATATAGTATAGTAGAGTTTAGTAAAATATAGTATGTACATAAACCCGTAACATAGGCTTTTACGATCATTATCTAGTATTATGCATAACGATTGTGTATGTGCTCGACTTTTAGACGACTGCCATTGCCGTAGTCTGTTTATACCAGTCTCTCCACAAATACGTGAGCAATGCCTTGCTCTAGGACATCAGGATGGCTGCAACGTCACTAGGCAAATGTGAGTTCTTCAGATTTATTGTAATCCCATGGGACCGTCAATGTATGTGCCGTTCATTATTGACTGAAAGGTTGCTCTGTGGTGCATGACTGTGTTTATTTCTTTTATTGCCTTTCCTTTGGTTGGGTTTTCGAGAAGTTTCAAGTACCTCATACCATTTGATTCCACACATTCCAGTTTGCATCTTCAAGAAAAGGACATTTTCTTAGATAATTACAATGTCATTATCACACGTAAAATTAACAGTAATTTTTTAATAGCATCTAATGTCTTGGTGTCTTTTCAGTCATACACCAAATGCATGATTTGACACAGCTTTGAGAGCATCATTGTCACACATGGAAGTGTATATGACTTCAGTGAGTTTTCAACAATAAATTAATGTCCGATAATAACCAAATGGATTGGCTTGCATAGACTAGTATATTTTTAGCTGACATTTATTGGCCACTTTCTATATGCCAAGAGCTGTTCTCAGAAATTTTATTAGGATTAGCTCATTAAATTCTCTCAATCATATTATGGGGTAGCTGCTATTACTCACCCTCATTTTACCTAGGAAGCTAAGAGCTCAAAGACACACAGCTCATAGAGCTGGGAGGCAGTGTTGCACAGTGGTTGGTGGCGTAGACCCTAGCAGTGGATTATTTTGCATAGGTTCAAGTCCTGTTTGAACAATATGATAACGTAGAACCCACCTGTAGGATTGTTTTGAGGATTCATAAATGTGTGTGTGTGTGTGTACAAGGGTGCCAAAAATGTACACATATTTTAAGTATGATGTTTGCTTAAAAGATGACAATAATCAGATGAATGTTGGCATCACCATGCAACAGACAAGACAGTCAAAGAAAATGGCGGAAGCACGATTGAGTGAATGTCATACTATACATTGCGATCGTAATTCAATTAAACTTCGAAAAGTAATACACAAATAACGTCTCTTAAAATGTTTATACACTTTTGGCACACCCTGCATATATGTATATAGGTGTATATGTACATTATATATACACTAGTAGCACCTAACTGTTGACTCTTGTTATATTAGGATATTAATCTACTTCCACCTGACTTCAGAACCCAAGTGTGACCCTAGTATAAAATCCACTGTATTTTGTAAGTTAAGACACAGAAATGTATTCCTCCTTTCACATGTTATTGGGTCAGCTTGCTTAGTTAAGCACAAACACACACAATAATTAATTGGTTGGGGACCTATATAGGCAGGAAACTAAGGTTTGTGGTCACCAGTAACTTGTCAGCAATCTCAGAGATAAAAGGCATGTGGCAGTCAGTAAGAGACCCCAAGGTCAAGGGGGCCTCTGAGAAAGGGACCACTGTTCCTGCAGCATCAGAGGCAGAAGAGGAGTCCATCAGCCATAGGATTATTTCAATCACAATAGCAATGGGATTATTTCAATAACATTGAATTTCAACTTCATAATCTGTGTACCGCTAGTAATGTTTTGTCTGAGGAATCTCCAGAAGACCCTAAAACGGCTTGTGTGGTTCCTTCAAGACCACAGGAAGACTTACCACTGGTCAAGTCATGGCCTAGAACAGTGTTTGTGTCATAGTTTGCCCTGAGAAGCTCCAGCTCTTTTATTTTATTTTATTTTATTTTATTTGAGTCAGAGTCTCACTCTGTTGTCCAAGCTGGAGTGCAGTGGCATGCTCACAGCCACCCCAGCATCAACCTGCTGGGCTCAGGCGATCCTTCCACCTTACCCTTCCAAGTGGCCGGAACTAACAGGCGTGCACTGTCACACCAGCTAATTTTTTTATATATTGTAGAAACGAAGTCTCGCCAAGTGGCCCAGGCTGGTCTTGAACTCCTGGGCTCAGGCAATCCTCTCTCCTCAGCCTCCCAAAGTGCTGGGATGACAGGCTTGAGCCACCGTGCTCAGCCAAGCTCCAGCTCTTTGCTGTTGAATACATGTGCACACACACACACACACACACACACACACACACACACACACTCCCACCTCCCGATAAATACCCTTGTTAAAGTTCCAAGGGAATTTTCTCATTCGATCTCTGATTCTCACCCTTACGTTCCCCATCTCAGTACTTACTCTATTTTGGTCTCTCTGTTTACTTTCTGTGGGCCATCACTGGAAGTCCCCTAGACAAAGTTGCTGGTACACTTCCCCCAACCCTGAAGAGCAACAGTCCTTGTGATCTCTCACATCAGTCCCAAGTTCAAAATCAAAGTTGTGCTCCTGTTTTGGTTGAGAGATTTGCTTTCAATGTAGCTCACAGGTAGCGTTCACTTCCATAGCAGCCTAGACCTGTGTGCAGACACACGTCTGCTCGTGAGGAGGAGGTGACCTCCCTCTGTGAATGGTATCTGAAACTGTTTTGATCAGACGAGGTGAATATTCTTCTTTTGGCAAATACCACCACATTCTATTCTAGGGGAATAGAGAGGAACTCTCCAGAACATTTTCAGGCAATTGTCTAAATAAACCATGGAGCATTTTTCATGAACATCATAAAGTGTATCCGGCCCATGAGCAGGGATGGTGATTCTTTTTTGTTATTATCTCACCTTTGATAGTCACACATTTAATGAAAAGGACCACTAATATCTGGTTTCATTCGTGTTGTATGACTGGAATCAATACGTTTATATTTTTTATCTTTGGCCAAGATTTTTTTTTCTTTCCCTTTTTATGACATTTTAAATGTTGAATCGAGGATGAACAGAACTCCATATTGTTTGCCATATGTATTAGTTATAGGTTTGTCATCTGTAATGGAGACTGACAAAAAAAAAAAAAAACAGTGGCTTAAACAAGATAGAAGTGTGTTTCTCATTTAACTGTCTGGGCATAAATAGGCTGGTATGTTGTCAGAACTTGGGCCCCATGAATCTTTCTGCTCAGTGATACCGAGGGTTTCGCCCTCATCAACACAGTCCCAGATGGCTTCCTGCGTCATCCACAATTCAGTCAGCAGGAAGGAGAGAATATTTCCCTTTTCTCTTAAGGGTGTGACTCAAAGGTAGTACACTCTGCTTCCGCGCTACTCACTTTGGCCAGGACTGAGTGACAAGATCACAGTGAATTACCAGGGAGCCCGGGAAATGTCTAGGCTACCACATGCCTGGTTAAAATTTTGGGGCCCTAATATGATAGAAAAAGAGGAATCGTTAATGTGGAGGGCAATCAGCAGTCTCTGCCACATCATAGAAATATAATTTTCATTCACATTCTGGTGGATATTATTAAATAGCATGTATCTTTTGGTGTCTTTGGCAAATATGACTTTTGGTCAGAACTGTTTTTCCCATCCTTAGTAAACAGTGGTTTCTGGGATGTGATTGTCCAGCAAAGAACTGATTTCCTAGCTCTTTTTGCTGTTGAGTACGGTTAAGTGATGATTTCTCAACAGTGGAATGGGATATGAGAAGAAGAGACGTGTACTCTGCCCAGGCTGAGATTATAGAAGTGAGGTTATGGAAGGCTCTGGGTTCTTTTCTTTCTTTGGTTGTTTGAAACCTCTAAAGTATTTGAAGAAGCCTGGATTTCTGAATCACTCTGTGGCAGTGAGCTCTCCACTGACCAACAACTCTTCCTTGGACTGGTATGTGAGAGAAAACTAAGTGTCCCTTATGTTTAAACATGATACATTTGGGGATTCTTTAGTTAATATCAATTTGCTACCTTCACTAATATATTCTCTCTTTTTCGGTCCCCATTTGCTATTGATTCTTGTGATCCTTGTGTTGTGGAACTAAATGATCCACGAGAAGCACCAGAATTTTGACTTTTAAGCAGCTGGTGAACAATTTTGGGTTGTAACATTTCTCCAAATTTTGTTGCTATTCACAAATTCTCCATTTGTTTGTGAATTTTGTTCTCTGTCAAAACATTTAAGACTATTTTCCTTCTTTTAGAAATTAAACAGCAGTTTTTCTGACACTGGTTTTTCTGATGACAAATAGTTTTTTTTCTTCTATTTTTAAGTGTTGGGAATGCTTAGTGGGAAAAAAAACCACACCTAACTGCATTGAGAAGCAGGAATTCCATATAAGCCTTGCTAGAATATTTCCCACAGGAGACTGGCATTGCAATTTATTCTTAGAAAGAAAATACCATGCATCTAAGAAATCTGAGGCTTTATAAGCTGAAGAAACAGACAAAACCCTGTCTTAACATTAAGCTCCCAGTTGAAATGGATGTTATAATTCTGCAGAAACACTAGCTCGGATATCTTGTCAATAAGCTTTACTAGGCTACTCATTTTTACAAAGTCAATCAAAATATTTCTAAGGTCAAGAAAACATGGTGGTAATTGGCTTCCCTCCTCCAGATCTGAATTCTTAGTTGCGGTTAGGATCACAAATGGGAATAGAAGTTGATCAATGACTAGAGGCTCAAGCACCATATTTTGATGGTCATGCTCCCTGTCCCCAAATGCGACCCGTTAAGTAAGTTTTGTTTAACTTGTTAACTAATTTCAAATATTACTCACATTGAAAAAATAAGCTTCAGGAGATGCGACCAAACACCAATTGGTGTAGGAGTTATACAGTTTTAAACCATTGCTCCCTTTTTAGGGTATTCTCCTTGGTTGAATTCTTTAATGTTTTTGATGATTAAAATTTAATGTAATGTTCATCACACACATTTCCGGAAAAGAAAATGCAACATATATCAATAATCTTTATATGTTTGTGCCATTTGATCTGGTAGTGATGACAATTTTTCAATATCCATCTTAAGGACATTTGAATTCTTTATTCAGTCAGCTTATGCAAGCCATAATACGGTGGCCTGCTATTTTTTAGTATAATTAATGACACAAAGTCCCTGAACTCATTGGGTTTACTTTATTTAATGGTAAACAAATGAACAAATAAGCACAAATGATCAGATAATATCAGGTGATACTAAATTCAGTGATGAAAATAAAAGTAGAGGACATAGCCAGGGAGGAATCTAGTGGGAATATTCTTTACACAGTTTGCATAAGGGACCACAAAGGTTTCTTTGAGGAGGCGATGTGAGCAGATACCTAAATGAAGCAAGGGGTCAAGTCCTGTGAATCTCACCGGACAAATATTCCAGGCAGGGGAAGTAGCAGATGCAAAGAGAAAATGAATGGGACTTATTTAAGGAGAAGTGGGAAGCTCAGTGTTATGGGAGCAGAAAGTGGAGTTGGAAAAAGAGGCAGGAGACAGATCTTGGAGGGCAGCGGCCCCCAACCTTTTTGGCATCAGGGACTGGTTTCGTGGGAGACAGTTTTTTCACAGACCAGGGTGGGAGGGTGGCGTGCAGTCAAACCTCACTGTTAACGTTAATCTGTATCTGCGGCCGCTCCCGAGTGCGGCATTTCTGCCTCAGCTCCACCTCAGATCGTCAGGCATTAGATTCGCATAAGGAGCACTCTAGACCCCCCACATGCATGGTTCATGACAGGTTTCACCCTCCTACGAGATTCTAATGCTGATCTGACAGGAGGCAGCTCTCAGGTGGTAATGTGAGCGATGGGGAACAGCTGTAAGTACAGATGAAACTTTGCTGGCCCACCACTCACCTTCTGCTGTGCAGCCAGGCTCCTAACAGGCCAAAGACCGGTATGCCCGGGGTTGGAGACCCCTATTTTAAAGCTTTCTGGGCCAACATGAGGCCTGGAAGTGTTATTCTGAGAGAAGGGAAACATGATAGGCTTTATGTTTTAAAAAGACGACTCTGCCTGCTGTAGAGAGCAGCGTTTCCGTGAGGGGCAACACTGAGACAGAGAGGCCAGAGAAGGAAAGGCTCAGACAGGTCGGGGAGTAGATGTGGTGAGGAACTCGTAGGCGTGGCAAGAACCGGTGAGTTCTGAGTCAGTGTCGGGGCGTAGAACCTATTGTGACAGACGTCTTGGAGACAGGGTCCCTGGGTTCAAATCCCACCTAGATATCATAGTAACAGAATGATTCTGGACAAGTTATATACCCTCTCGGGGTCTCATTCACCTCATCTACAAAGTGGGAATGTTAGCCATTCCTTCAAAGGCTGTTGTGACGTCCAGTGAAATCATCCATGAGACAAACTTTAGACTGTGTTCAGCTCTTGATTAGTATTAACTATTTGCAAACTATTATCTTTTTTGATGCCACAGTACCAATTGCAAAAAAAAAAGAATGCAAAGTTTTTTTTTTTTAAACTGGTTTTTGCCTATAAAAGAATCACTTGCTATGAGAAAAGTTACTGGCATATACAATGTTTAGACACTTGCTACAGATTTTTTGGGGGGAAGTAGTTTTGCTAGGAACATCTCCTGTTCCTTTACTTCGGTTTAAAATAGATTCCTGACTCTTAATTCCTGTTTTTTATTCTAAGGAGTTATAAAACATGTTCCCCCTTTTGGACTAGTTTGCAGTGACTAGGTGGGAAGATTTAATTGCAGAATCTCAGTTCTAACTTCAGCCTGAAACACTTAAAGCTGTGGAAACGTATATTCTTCATCTGCAAAGTAATATTGCGATGCTCAATTAGAAGAAGTCTTTAGACATGTAGACCATAGAAATCATTTTGTAAAAATAATTTTATTAGTTTTTCTATCATCATGTTTACGTGCATGCATGCAAAAAAATGTATGTATGAAGGAACCTTCTCTGGAAGTAAATTACGCTTGAAAACACATAATGCTGCAGTTCACGTGGGTGGAGAGTGACACCAACTCTTCACACCTCTTCCGATAGTCACCTTCACCACCACTGTAGCTGCCGAAATCTTGAGCAAGAGAAAATGGTTAAACTCACGTCACAGCCATAATGTGTCTGGCTATTCCTCTCAATTTAGTGAGAAATACATTTTGGTGCCAGTAGACTTGGTCATATTGGTAACAGAGCATTTGAAATTTCTTAATTTACTCCACAAAAATTAATCTGTTATTTTTTTCAAATAGTGTCTGAAATGCATATGCACTAAATTAGCATTTCCTAGTTTTCATCCTGCAAGTGTGTGCTGATTCTGCATACCCATTTGAACACAAGCGGTCCGGAGCAAGAGAGATTTCAAAAGTCGTGGAATGCAGTGAGAAAGATATGTTTATCCTGAGGCCTGGTTCCCAGTCACCTGGGGACCAGAGTCCTTTTCTTTGCAGAGCTGGTCTTGTGAGATCTTCTTAGATTTCCTCATTTCAATGTAGTTTTCAATATGGGCCAGTCCACTAGAGGATGAAATGGAAAAAAAAAAAGTCAAGATTAGTAATTAAGAAATGCATGTAGGAAGAGACCCAGGCAATTATAAGTCATTTCATATTTATCAATGAAGCTTTGCTTTAGTCTTTGCTTTACAAACTGGTGAGACAGTGTAAATTGTCTGAAACAACAGTTTAAAGACTGTTTCCTGTGGTCTAATAATCCATACTGTCAGAAAAGTACTCCTAGAACTGTAATAATGTAATTGATGCCATTGTCCTTTCAAGATGGGATCTTGAAAAATAGTTTAAGACACTCCCATGTTTTGATTGAGCCATATGACTTTTACCAACGATTTCTACACTTTCTTACTGTGTAGAATAATCATTCCAGAGGCATGCTTAGAGCACCTAGAATTAAGACTGGCCTTACTTTTATAAAACAGAATCATGTTTGTATAAAAGTTCTAATGCTATGGAAAACTATATACACACACAAATGATACCTACCACAACAATTAGAGTGAATAATAATATAATCCTGGGGAAAAAACCACTTGAATTCTTCTACATTACTGAGTTGTAACCATACTGAGGGCCGGGAAATTTCCATATTTAGGTTTCTCATTTAGCACACATAACATGCTTAATAATGAATCACGAGTCCAAGTTCATTGCTAGATGAAACGATGTAAGCCAGTTCCGATATTATGATAAAAACACAATACTTTGACACTGTGACTGTCCAGGAAAATAATGACATACTTTAAAAACATGCAGCATAGAGCTCTCTATGGTATATATAATTCACACAAAGCCCATGGCAGTGGCCAATCTTGTATGGTTGCTTCATTCATTAACAAGCTGAGCATGAGACATATTTTAAAAATACTAAAATGATACAGCTGGGAAGATAACCCTAAGTAACCCAAAGATGGACTAATTTATCAAGAAAACTTAAAAATTTTAAAAGTCTACCATCTTCATATCATAACCTCAAGATATGTGAAGAAAAACATGGCAGAATGTACAGGTGAAATAGACAAATCTATACTCATTGTAAGAAATTTGTGACACACCTCTTTAGTAACTGACAAAGTTTATACTTTAGGGAGGGTTTCAGGGGAGAAAAATGCCTGATGCTGAGATCCAGAAAATGTGAACTTTGGAAACCAAGGGTTTTGAGTGTAAGAAGGACTTTACAGGACAGTCTGTGAGCTGCTGGAAGGAATAGCCTAGAGAAATCCATCAAATACTTCTGGATTAATAACTCAACTTTAAATAGCCACAGGTCAAGGATTGCTTTTGTCTTCAGCAATGCATCAGGAAAGGCACTGAAACATTATGTTTGCATAATTCCATGGGGAAAATTTATTACATAATAATACAATATATTATATATATAATATAATAATAATGAGACTCTTGGGCAACCCCTTCCAAGTCCCCTCTCACTGCCAAGAGTTTTCCTGTTGCCTAATAAATTCCATCTCACTCTTACTATGTGCCAGGCATTGCTCTAAGCATTAACTTATTTAATTCTTACAATAATCTTACATTTGGAGGTTGATTATGATTGTCTCATTTTATAAATGAGATAATCTAGGCCAACAGAAGACAAATTTGCCTAATGCTGCAAATTCATGAAGACAGTATTTGAACTGTCAGCCTGAAAGCAGCAGATATTCACCTAACTGTGCTGCTGAAAACTGCTGGCTGCTAATTATTTCTTGGTTTGATTTGACTCCTGGCAAAATTGCTCAATGAGCCTAATCTTATCCACCTTAAAAAATATGGCAGCTTAAACTATTTATATCTATGCAGTATACCTTCCATATCAATAAGGGGGAATAACTTTTAAATGTCTGTGAAATGGCATCATATTCCTATATTTGCAGAAGTGTCCATCAGTACAACTGATGGCTATCCTGAAATGACTGGGAAAAAATTCCATTTAAATTCACTCTAATAGCATGAAATGAAAGCTGCTTTTATAATCTTCTTCTATTGACAGATTAAAAGGTAGGCAATGTTTTTAAAATTTTTAACTAGAATATTGGTTCAAAGTGTAAAGAATATAGCTATGTCAATAATTAGCCTAAGACTGAAGCAAAGCCTATAGAAAATTTATTTTTAGACATATTGGGTTTCATCCTGAAAGGAAAAAAAGTTGAAGTGTGAAAGCAACAAATGCTTGAAACGGCAGAGATGGAAATAAAGATCTGATACTTAATCAGTTGAAGGGATCACTAATAAATGAAATAAGTGAAATCCAGGAATAAAATCCCACCTCTCAGCATGAAATCTAGAGACATCTACCAAATGCTTCTGTGTGAATAACCAAACTTTAAATAGCCACAGGTCAAGGACTGTTTTTGTCTTCAGCAATGCATCAGGAAAGGCACATTCATTAATACATTTTATTAATAAGTAAAGAATTTGTTCTTAAAGGTGCTAACTCTTTCTTTCTCTTTCAATACCCTTAATGTTTACTATAGGTTAGCTGTAATGCAAAAGATCAAGATTTGAAATTAGGTGGAAAAAGAAAGTTTTGCTAAAAGGAATAGAAGTATGCAAAATAATTCCCACTGCCTTATGAATTATAGAGAAATCTCAAAAACATGAACAAAAGGAATTACTTAAATGTCATCCCATTTAAATGGTAAATTCTCCATGACATGTTTTTCAGCTTATTGGCAGTGAGTGAACCGATCGACATGGCCCCTTGTTTTGAATGTCCTTTCTCTCTCTTCTCCCACTCCCAGGCATCTTCATGCCTTCCATATGTCTGGATCAATCTGCTGATTTCACTAATACGTTCCCATCCCCCTCAAGACTCCAGTGATTTATCTGAGATTCTAGTGTGATCAGAAATCAGGATCCTTATTGATTACGTATTGTCTTTTTATAGAAATATTTCTTTGCTTCACTTCTTGCTTCTTCTTTGATGCTTGAAGATAGATTAATTTCAAGAACATAATGGCCAGGGGCAAACGATTCTATATCTAAATAGAGGAAAAATACATAGGCTTTAAAATATTGCACGATAGCATTTTTGGGAACATATTCTGCAGTGAAATATACAGAGACCAGGTTCTGATAAAATAATTACAAGCTTGTGTACAATATATGGTTTTCAATTCAGAAAGTAGTCAATGGTAAGAGAAAACTCACAATGAAAGGCTTTACAATTTTTTCTTTGAAATCCTCATGCAGTTTAAGAAGATTGGAGAAAACACATTTCAGCAGGCTTGGCAGTCACTCAAATTTGTGTGCTCTAAGTTTAGAACCAAACTCAATCTGCCCCCCCGTTCAAATCCTGTTCTGTGCTGGCAAAACACCACTTGGTTGTTCAGAGGGAGAAGGAAGGTTTGTAAAACTCAAAAAACTTACTGGACATTAACTATCTCTTCAACAATTATATTATTATTCTCAGCTTAAGTGAAAATGAATTAAACACATATGAGTGACATTTTCTTTCTAACACATGGGTATAAAATAAATAGAAACATACTTAGCAATACCTGTTTGGTTTTAGCAAAACTTAATAATGCCTAAAATTTGCCTATGTTCACTTGAATTTTTCAAGGTGTTTCTAGGACTTCCTAGCTCTTATTTCTATTTTCCCATCACGAGCTTCTTTTATATTTTGAGAAAATGTTTGCTTAGGTATAACAATTTTTTGTAGTATTTGAAATCCAAATATTGAAATATTGTGTTAAGATGCAAAAGCCGAAATGTGAAAAGATGTGCTATATCTCTTTATATTCGATTATGTACCCTGAATGAAGCATACATATAAATATTTTAAACATATATATTCTTATAAAAAAGTCAAACATATTTATACAAATGTGCGTTTTGAATTGTTTTGCATACAAACTCTCTGAAATCTGATAGTTGGGTCTGTGTAGCTATGGGTACAATATGCTGGAAGTACTAACAAGTTAAAATTTAGGGAATTGGAGTATATAAATTCTGGCACAAAGTAGCAAGTTATTTAGCTTCTCCAAAATATTTTCCTTAACTATAAAAGGAAGGGGTTGGACTTGATAAAATTTAAAATCATTTCTTATACTAATTTTTATATAAGTCGATGATTCCGTTAAGAAGTTTGAAATTTACTTTTGCCTTTATGGTTAACAATGTGAATTTTAACTGGATTTGGTTCACTATTTGTTGCTATATCTATTCTTATCTCAAGTGGATGCAAGCCAAGTTGAATATTCCAAGTTCTTTTCAAACCTTTCAGACTATTTACTGTGTACTTTTATCAATCTTAATGTGTGGCAGCCAATTTTAATTATAGCAATCAAAATGTATGTCAGTCGAGTACTTAGGAATTTCAGCAGCGCCATCTCCATATCCTGCTTTTATTTTTTTCTCTCCAGAGCTGTGACATTATAGAATATAATAGTCATGAACATAATCTCTGAAATTAGACTTTTTGGCTTAAAATCCTGGCTCTGCCACTTGATGACTACTTGACTTTGAGCGAGTTGTTTTTAATCTCTCTGTGTTTTGATTGATTTATTTGTGAAAAGAAGATAACTTGTTTCATTGGTAAGTTACGAGGAGTTTATAATTTTGTACTTGAAGTGCTTCGAATAGTGCCTGACACATCGTACATTTTCAACACGTTAGTTGTTTCTTTGCTTCTCATGTGTCTGCCACATTAGAATTTAAGCCCTATAAGAGCAGGAAACCCATCAGCCCTGTTCATTGTGGTTGTGATGGCTTTGCCTTCTCCATCTCTTCTTTGTTTTTCTGTTATTGAAGTAAAATCCATACAAAATAAGATTAATTGTTTTAAAGTATAAACTGCAGTGGCATTTAGTACATTTTTGATTATGCAGCCATCTTCTCTAGTTGTGCAAATGTCCCTTATCATGTGGAAGTTTCCTTATATTTCTAGTTTGTTGGGTGTTTTTGTCATGAAACAGTTGAATTTTGTCAAGTGCTTTTTTTTTTACATCAATTGAGATGACATTGTGATATTTTTTCTGCACTTTATTATTGTAATATCAGTGTACTTGATTGACTGTTCATATATTGAACCAGTCTTACATTTCTGGGATAAATCACACTTGGTCATGGAGTATAATCCTCTTAATATTCTGCTGGATTTGGTTTCTAGTATTTTGTTGGGTATTTTTGCTTGTATTTTCATAAGGGATATTGATCTAGAACTTTTTTTTTCTTGTGATATCTTTATCTAGCTTTCGTATAAGGGTAAGCCTGGTCTTACAGAATGAGTTAGGATGTATCCCTTCTTTCTTTTCTTTTTTTTTTTTTGGAAGAGTTTGAGAAGGATTTGGTGTCAATATTTCTTTGAATGTTTGGTGAAATTCACTAGTGAAATCATCTAGTCCTGGCCTATCTTTTCTTGGTAGTTTTTTAAATTACTTTTTCAATTTCTTTATTTGTTAAAGGTCTATTCAGATTTTCTATTTCTTCTTGAGTTACTTTTGGTAGATTGTTTGTTTCTAGGAATTTGTTCATTTCATCTAGATTATCTAATTTGTTGGAGTAAAATTATTACGAGTATTTTCTTGTAATTCCTTTTATTTCTATAAAGTTAGTAGCAACGTCTCAAATTTTATTTGTGGTTTTAGTGATTTGAGTCCTCTCTCTCTCTCTCTCTTTCGTCAGTCTAGCTAAAAGTTTATCAATTTTGTTGCTTTTTTTGAAAATCTGCTTTTGGTTTTGTTGATTCTTTTGTTTTTCTATCCCCTATTTTATTTCATTCCACTCTAATTTTTATTTTGTGACTCCTCCTAGCTTTAAGTTTAATTTGTTCTAGTTTTTCTAGTGCCTTAATATGTAAAGCTAGGATCATTTTTGTCTTTTAATGGTGGCATTGATAGCTATACATTTTCTTCTGAGCACTGTTTTCACGATATCTCATAGATTTGA
Source organism: Tarsius wallacei (assembly GCA_963574415.1). Classification (NCBI taxonomy): domain Eukaryota; kingdom Metazoa; phylum Chordata; class Mammalia; order Primates; family Tarsiidae; genus Tarsius; species Tarsius wallacei. The sequence goes on from CAUYQG010058048.1 coordinate 19,257, forward strand.
TATGTTGTTTTCTTTTCATTGATCTTAATGCATTATCTAACTTCTAGTTTCTTCTTTGACCCATTGTTTGGTTAAGAGTGCATGTAATATTCACAGGTGCGTGAACTTTCCAGTTTTCCTTTTGTTATTAATTTCAACTTTTATTTCATTGAGGTTGGAGAAGACACTGTATAATTTTCACACATTAACATTTATTAAGACTTGTTTTGTGGTCCAACATTTAATTTATGATGGACAATGATCTATGTGCCCTTGAGAAAAGGTGTATTCTGCTGCCAAAAGGTGGGGTGCTCTCTATATATCTGTTAGGTCTAGTTGGTTTATATTACTTTTCAAATCCTTTGTTTCTTTATTGACCTTCTATTCATTATTGTAAATGAGGTATTGGAATCTCTGAAAATTAGTGTAGAACTGTTTCTTTCTTCAAGTCTGTCACTTTTAAAATATATTTTGGAGACTTGTTATGTGTGAGTATGTTTATATTTGTTATATCTGCATGATGGATTGATCCTTTTACTGATACATAATGTCTTTTTTGTCTCCTAACAACTTTTCATTTAAAGTCTATATTGTCTGATATTAGTATAGTAAAATCATCTCTTTTAGTTACTATTTGCTTGAAATATCTTTTTTCATGCTTTCACTTTCAACCTACCTGTGTCTTTGAATCTAAAGCGAATCTCTTATAAATAGTATGTAGTTGAGTCATGTTTCATCTTACCCATTCTTTTGTTCTCTGCATTTTAGTTGAGGAGTTTGACCTATCTATATTTAAAGTAATTTTTGATAAGAAATGACTTACGTATGCCATTTTTCTTTTCTAGGAATACTAAAGCTTTTGTTCTTCACTTCTTCCATTAATGCCTTCTTTTGTAATTTTTTTTAGTGTGCCATTTTTATTCCCTTCTTTTTCCATTTTTTGTGTATTTTTAATTTTTCCTTAGTGATTGCAACTAACACCCTAACTTTATAACTAAGTTTGAATTCATTCCATCTTTGTTTCAATAGTGTGCACAAGCTCACCGTTTGCAACTCAACTCCTTTTATTTTTTTATTATCAGAAACTACATGTTTATACATTATGTGCCCATTGACACAGATGTATAATTATTGTTTTACACATTGTCTTTTAAATCCTATAGGGAGAAAAGAAGACTTACAAACCAAATATACAATGCTACTGACTTAGAGTTAGTCTAGTGTCTTTTAATGTCATCCTGGAAAACTCCCTTTATCATTTTTTAAAAGGGATTACATACAAATGCCAGAATTTCACATTTGTTGATTCAGTCTTTCCTGTCCTCTCAATAAATTCAGCTTAAAAAAATAGATAAAAAATATTTGAAAGGAAAAAAAAAGTAACGCAACAATACAAAATAACACACATATAATATAACAATTATTTTCATAGCATTTCATTGTACTAGGTATTATAAGTAATCTAGAGATGATTTAAAGTATACATCCAAAAGAAAAAAACAAACAGCCCACTAAAAAGTGGGAAAAAGACATGAATAGACACTTCTCAAAAGAAGATATGTGGGCAGCCAACAGACACATGAAAAAGTGCTCAACCTCACTCGTCATCAGAGAAATGCAAATCAAAACCACACTGAGATACCACCTAACCCCAGTAAGAATGGCCATTATTAATAAAACAAAAAACAACAGATCCTGGTGAGGATGTGGAGAAAAGGGAACACTTCTACACTGCTGGTGGGAATGCAAACTAGTGCAACCTCTCTGGAAGACAATGTGGTGATTTCTGAAAGAACTAGAAATGGATCTTCCATATGACCCAGCAATTCCCCTATTGGGAATATACCCATAGGAACTCAAATCATTCTACAAAAAAGATACCTGCACAAGTATGTTTGTTGCAACTCTATGCAAAGTGGCAAAAACATGGAACCAACCATGCTGCCCATCAAAGCTGGACTGGATTTTAAAAATGTGATACATATACACAATGGAATATTATGCAGCCATAAAGAAGGACAAACATACAGATTTCAAAACAACTTGGATGGATTTAGAG
>CAUYQG010058052.1:0-29688 GCA_963574415.1 Tarsius wallacei
AATCATCAAAACAGCTTGGTATTGGTATAGGAACAGGCATATAGACCAATGGAATAGAATTGAGATTCCAGAAGCAAAACCTCAATTTCTCAACCAACTCATCTCCGACAAAGCCTCCACCACCTACCACTGGGGAGAGGAGAGCCTATTCAGTAAATGGTGCTGGGAAAATTGGCTGACCACATGCAGAAGATTGAAACAGGACCCCATCTATTCCCATACACAGAAATTAACTCCAAATGGATCAGATCAAACCATAAGAACCTTAGAAAATGAAGGACATACCCTCATGGAAATTGGAACTGGTATCCAATTCCTGAACAAAACCCGAAACCCACAGGACATAAGATATAAGATATACAAGTGGAACCTCATTAAATGAGCAAGCTTCTCCAAAGCCAAAGAAACCATCAAGAGAGCAGGGAGACAGTCTACGGACTAGGAAAAAGTATTTGCCAATGCCAGGTCTGACAAAGGCCTAACATCTTGGATCTACAAGGAACATAAATGTGCTGAAAAGAAAAAAAACAAACAACCCCATTATAAAATGGGCAAAAGATATGGACACTTCTCAAAGCAAAACATTCAAGTAGCCAACAGACACATGAAGAAATGTTCAAGCTCACTAATCATCAGGGAGATGCAAATCAAAACCACTCTGAGATACCACCTAACTCCAGTCAGAATGGCAATTATCAATAACACAAAAAATAACAGTTGCTGGAGAGGGTGTGGGGAAAAGGGAACACTTTTACACTGTTGGTGGGAGTGCAAACTAGTGCAGCCTCTGTGGAAAACAGTGTGGCAATTCCTAAAAGCTCTAAATATTGACCTCCCATATGACCCTGCAATCCCCCTACTGGGAATATACCCTGAAGAACTGAAATCACTCTACAACAAAGATACCTGCACACGTATGTTTATCGCAGCATTATTCACAATAGCAAGAACCTGGAAGCAACCATGCTGTCCACCAAAAGAGGACTGGATTAAAAAAATGTGGTACATATACACGATGGAATACTACGCAGCCATAAAAAAGAACAAAATCATGAATTTCACAGCAACCTGGATGGAACTAGAGTCTATAATACTGAGTGACCTCTCACAGAAACAAAGAACTGAGTATCACATGTTGTCACTCATATAGTGGACTTTGAACATCCAAAGTATTACCATAAGAAAATGACTGACAGTGGCGGGAAACTATGGGGGGGGGGAGGGGTAGGGAGATGGGATTAATGGTAGTAAATATCTGTCTGGGGACTGGGAGACGCCTCTTATCAATAAGGGTGCCTGAACGAAGCTTATTTGGATACCTACCCTTAACTGTAACCCACAATATCATAATAAAAAATATTGATTATAAAAAAAATAAAGGAAGGGGGCAGGTTAGGGCTTAAGGGGAGGGGGCAAGCTAGTGGTTAAAGGGAGGGGGCCGGCCAGCGGTTTAAGAGGAGGGGGCTAGGTGAGGGTTTTAAGGGGTGGGGGAAAATGGGGGTTTAAGGGGAAGAGGTCGATGAGGGGTTGCAAGGGAAGGGGCAGGTAAGGGGTTTTAATGGAGAGGGCCAGGCGAGGGATTTAAGGGGAGGGGTCGGGTCCGGGGTTAAGGGGAGTTAGGAGTTAAGGGAAGGGGGCAGTTTAGTGATTAAGGGGAGGGTGCAGTTCAGGGTTTAAGGGGAGGGGCCAGGTGGTGGGTTTAAGGGAAGGGATCAGGTCAGGGGTTTAAGGAAACAGGGCAGGTTGGAAGTTGAAGGGTAGGGGGTCAGGTGAAGGGCTTAAGGGGAAGGGGCAGGTCGGGCTTTAAGGGGAGGGGTCAGGTGAGGTGTTTAAGGGGAGGGAGCAGGTTAGGGGTTAAGGGGAGGACACAGGTTAGTGGTTAAAGGGAGGGGAGGCGTCAAGGGTTTAAGACAAGGGAGCAGTAAAGAGGTTTAAGGGGAGGGATCAAGTCAGAGGTTTAAGGGGGGCAGGTGAGGGGTTTGGGAGGGATCGGGTCAGGGGTTTAAGGGGAGTGGCAGGGGAGGGGTCTAGGGGAGGGGGCCGGTCAGGCCCTAACGGGAGGAGGCAGGTCAGAGGCCTCAAGGGTGGGGCCTGAGTCGGGGCTCTAAGGGAAGGGGCTGGGCCGGGCTTTCCCGTGGGGGCGGTGTCGGGCGGGAGGCGCTCCCGTCAGGAATGGAGGGGAGCAGCCCTGGTTCTGACGCAGTGTGGACGCTCACCTGGGACCGGCCGGGTGGCCTGCGCTGCGACCTCGTCCCCCGCCGCGCCATCCAGCGTCCTGCTGTTGCCCGGAAAAAAACGCCCCAGGTCGCCGCGAGCGCAGCCTCGAGGCGCAGTCGGCAAGGCGGGCGCCACAGGGGGCGCGGGGCGGGGGCGTGGGCTTTGGCCGCCATGGAGGACACGGAGGGGGCGGCGCGTGCCGGGCCGGGGCGGTTAGGCAGCTGCCAGCGGGGCGCAGGGGCGGTGCATGGCGGGCGCTGGTCCCAATGGGCCACAGGCAGTGTCGCTCAGGCAGGGCTCTGGTTTTGGCGTGGCTGGGGGTTCGAGTCCCGGGCTGCGGGCGTGGGAGAGGCCGGAGCAGGCGGGGGGCCATGGGGTTGCGTGTGCCACGGTGTCCGCAGGGGAGGGCCTGCCAGCCGCCGATGCCGCCCTACCCGGGTCACGCCTCCGCCCTGCGCGGGGGCTGTTGGGTCACAGAACCACGCCCTGTTCTTTGTGTTTGTGATCAGGTCACAAAGGCCCAGCCTGACCCTCCCTTCAGCCCCTCAAGTCCTCCTGCCCCCGCCTAGACTCTGTCCTGCCTCCCCTTGGCCCCCAACGATATGCCCCCATCCCTAGGAGAAACGGGGAGCAGTCTTGCATCCCAGTGTCATTGGTCCACGTGGCCGCTGTCTGCATGCCAACCAGAGGAACCCAGGGCATTTCATGTCCTTATTGTCCCACCTCTAAGCTAGCCTCTTGCGGGAAGGAAGGGAATACCCACTCATCCCCTCAGTGTCTTGGCTCATGGTAATCTCCCAGCACCTAGAAGTCTTCTTTACTTGGTTTACCATCAACTTCATGCTGGTGTAGCTTCCCAAGAGACACCACAAGGGAGGTTCTGCTCCCACTCTGTGCTGGCTGGTGGCGGTTCTAGGTGCCAAAGTGGTGTCTTCTCTACAGGAAAGCCACTAGGCTCTCAGCAGCCCCCATACTGGCCATGGGGTCCCCCGAATCGTGGATGAACAGAAAGGCAGCCCTCACCTCCCTCTGGTTTTCCTTCCCCACGGTGTCAGAACTTTGCCAGCAGATCCCATGGAGACCCATATTAAGTAGGTGCAGGCCACGCTTACATGTTAGCACTTATTGTACAAGCAGTAGTTTAAACAAAAACGTAGACTGAAAAAGACAATTTATTAAAGCCCCATTGGTATGAGTTTTTTAAGCTGTCTAAAATAAGGCAGTGCAGGCCAATATGAAACCTCAGTGGCCTAAATCTGGCTCTAAATCCTGACTCTCTGATTTGCCCCAGGAAGAAAAAAGCCGCCCTGTCCCTGTGGCCCCACCCTACTCCCAGGAGCTGTTGCAGGAAGGAGAGGAGGCTGGCCTGCAGGCAGGTGGGGGCTGCGCCCATGCAGGCGAGAGTGACGTCTCCTGCTGGGGACGTGCTGGCCTTCACTTTGTTCTTGCCTTCTGGACTGTGGGGGATAGCAGAGAGAGCCCGGCCTTGTCCCCCACGAAGCAGCTGGGCAAGACTTGCCTGCTCTCCTCTTGTTTAACTGAAAGTGAGTCTGCTTGTCATGAACACCACGGGGATATTCCAGCAGCCAGAGTTGCTCCTGCTCAGAAGCAAGATGCCTGGAAGGACCCCCTGCAGGGACTCCCAGCTGCCCCATCCGGCTTCCTCCCCCGGTGCTGGTTTTTCCCTCCTCAGGGCCCTGGGCCACACACTGCAGCCCCAGGCCTCCCCAGCTGCCCCTGGGAACCAGCTGACATACCCAGCCAGAAAAGAACAGAGGTGAGTGCCCTGTCTGTCTGCTCACAGGAAAAGAGAAACAAACACTCTGATGTGCATCCCCAGGAAGAAATGCCTGGCTGGAAAGTGGTGACCAAAATAGGCACATTCCATCTACGGCTGCTTGACTCACTGCAGGTTTACCATGCCCGTGTCAGTTAGGCAGTTCCAGGTGTCCCCAGGGGCTGAGGAGATGCATCCAAACCCATGCTTGGCCATGATGTTTATCGAAGTCAACAACATTCTCCCAAACTGTGTCTGCAGACTGGTAGGCAGGCTGTGACCACTGGGACCAGGCAGGGCATGCCAGTGCCCCCAGACCCTGAAACAGCAGCAATGGAGAAGCCCACTGGCCCTGGTCAGATCTCAGGAGTGTGAGGGTAGAGACAAAGTCTACGCCAGGTGGTGGCAGGGGCTGGGTGATGCCCACGGTGATCTGTGAGGAGTCTGCGTTCTGACCCTCCCATCTTGCATGTTGAGTAACAGGGGCAGACATGGTGAGAGGGTCTCAGCCTGGCCCGGTCACTGTGGGTAGCGAGACATGAGACATGGGGGAGCCATCAAATTCACCTGCTTCAGAGGACACTGAATTATCCCAGTGGCCAACTGGTGCCCCAAGCTGGACACAACAACAGCAGGATGGGGCCAGTACCAGTGAGGAAGGCCTGGGTCCAAGCAGGAAGAGAGGGTAGAAACTCAGCGTGGTTTCAGCAGGGTGGCTGTGCTGAGTGTGCCTGGGCTTGGGGGTGCAGCCAGCGGCTCTGGGGCTGCAGGAGCCAGCCTGGCTCGGGTCAGAAGGTGGCCTCAGTGGTCTGTGCTCCTGCAGGCACATCTCAGGAGAGAAAAGCCGAAATGGGTGAGGTCCAGCCGTGTTGAACATGGCTGTGGGGAGGGCGTGAAGGAAGCGGAATGAGTGGGTGGGAAACACTGACAGCCACATCCAGAGGTTCCCCTCCAGTCTGCTCATAGAGGTGGTGAGTATGCTGGGCCCTGCTTGCATGTCAGGCTCCCCTCTACAGCCTGGGCCATGGGAGGCTCTGAACAGACTCCCTGATAAGGCCTGAAACAGCCAACACTTGCCTATTTTAAACTTGAACTACCATAAGAAATGAAGATGGCTCACAGCCTGGCCTCACAGAAGGGAAGAGGGCATGTTAGAAAGTGGTAGCTCAGGGTGGTACAAATCTGTGCAGAGAGGGGATAATGTGCATGGGGCCAAGCTGGGCATGGTGACTCAGTTTCCCTGTCCTGCAGTCACTGGACCATCTACACCACAATGGCCCTTCAGGCTTTTTCTTTATCAAACTCCTTCAGGGGGCTTCTGGCCATCTGTGAACAAGACGGGACAGGCGTTATTTCACCAGGGCCACCTGTGACACCAGAAGGCCAGCCTGCTGGCAAGGGCAGCAGTGAGCCTCAGGCTCCCTCAACCTTAGGAGTTTTCTCAGAATGTGAGGCGGAGAGAGTGACCCCTGGACCTTCAGGAATATAGACAGTGGCCTCTGTTCCTTCACCCTCCAGGAAATGCCCACTTTCCACAGGCAATCTCTGCCACAACCTCCACAGGCATGAGCCTCGAGCCTCTGATGGTCTTGACACTCTGCCTGTGCCCTGGCTTCGGGGTGGGGGTCCTCTGGGGGCATGTGTCTGATGGTTAAGGAAGAGGATGCTTGAAGCAGAGGTGACCAAATGCCACTAAACACAGGAAGGCCGTGCCAGTCCCAGCTGTACACACTGAGCTCTGGGGCCACAGTCCTGGAATCTGGTGAAAGCCACCCATTCACTGATGCTGGACCCTGCTGGTCAAGACACAAAGCCAAGTGGCTCTCATTTGGGGCTCAGGAACTACTATCCCACACCCAGGTAAAGAGGACAGCAAGACACTGTCCAGGAAGCAGGATGAAGGAAATTGCCACAGAAGAGTGTAGAAAATGTCCAGTCTGAGGAAGAAGCCCAGAGCAAGAGGGTATTCTTCAGGACATGGGCATAGCCTGCACCGAGCCCTGGGGCCGGTGGTGTGCAGAGCCCAGGAGGCAGGAGTAGTGGCCAGTCTACCAAGGGCGGTCTGAGGGCTGACCAGGGCCACACCCCCTGGTGGTGGACAAGTGCAAGCCCCAGGGAGCGGTTGCCCATGGACTCAGGCATCCTGCTGACATTTCCATGATCACTGCCCCCAAGGGTGGCAGGCAGATTGCCCAGGGAGAACCCCACTGGGACAGGCAGCTAGAAGAGGGGACACCCAGCACCTAGCCTTTCATCTGTGGAAACACCAGGGCTTAGAGACAGAGGACAAGAGGTAGGGCCAGGGGGAAGGGGGGACCACAGCCTCCCTGACACACATCTGTATCATTTTGGCATTTGAACTATGTGAGTATTTTATGTATTCATAGAAAACCATTAAAAAAGGAAAAAGCGCCAGTCCCTAAAATGGGGTGCAACCAGAAACCACTTCTCTTGGCTGTGTGTCAGATCCATAGTATAACCATGCACAGAGAAGGGATTACGTCTCATACTCATGATGTTCTCCTGAGCGGAATGCTGACAGCAAAAAGGAGGCTTTGCCTCACTCAATAGGTGCATGGCAGGTAGTGACACTGGCCTCTCATGATTGTGAACACTTTGTGTGTGTGCCATGAGACAAAATAAAGTAGTAAATATATCAAATGTCACAGGAAACAAGATTTTTGGAGTAAGAGGGGAAAGCAAACACACAGAAGTCAAGGAAAAACCCTAGAACATACACCTGGCACTGGAAACACCGATGTGAACTCAGGACCTTTAAACATCTACTTTCCTAGCTCTTTCCATTGAAAGGGCTTGGGAGCAATGACCCACAGCAGGACCTAGCACTCACAGCCCCAGATCCTGACGCCCATGTCCCATTCTTTGCTGAAGGGACCAGAGTGCACCTGGGATGAGGGTGGCGCACAGGGAGCCCAGGACGGCTGCAACAGGAAGATACCAAGCTAGAAGTTGCCCCCTCCAGCCACATCCAGGTTAGCTCAAACATCAAAAGAAGGAGGTAGCAACGCTCTAGAAATCTGAGACCTTCAAGTCCTCAGGCTGCACAGCAGAAGAGAAGAGCCACTATTTACATGGCATGCCAGCGTGTGAGCCAAGGAGGCACAGGAGGCCCAGTGTCACCTCCTCTTCACCCTCCAGGGGAAGCAAGAGGGTTCAGGCAAGGCTCTGGCCTGCAGTCAGCCCACATGGGACAGGGCAGGGACAAGATGTCTGTGCAGAGCTGGAGCCTGACACTACAGGGACCTATGCCCTCCAAGGCCATGCACGCCCCAGAAGACTCCAGAGTGAGACACCGGCAGGTAGGACCACTTCCCAGACAGCTGGCCTGGACTCCAGAGGGCCAATGTCATTGGGAAGGTGGGGGCCACCCTGAATGAAGAGACCAAAGTGACCTGATGCCAGAGCAGGGTGTCCTGCCCAAAGACCAGACGCCTTCAAGTCATGAAAAGTGAATGTGGCCTGGGTGCTAAGTAGTATCAGGTAATAACTTTAACCCCTGTAGGTGTAACAGGGGCTTCATGGGCATGTAGAAAACTGTTCTCACTTTTAGAAGTGCTGAAGTATTTAAGGCTAAGGGTCACATGGTCAAATGTCTGGCACTCACTTTCAGGCGGTTCTGGAAAATGGTGCACCTCCAAACACACTCCCCGCCCAGCAGCATCGACACATGTCATGACGTGTACATGGACAGCCTCGGTGTTCACTGCACTATTTTTTCAACTCTTCTGTATGTTCGAAATTCCTCATAACAGGCGTTTGGGTGGAAATACCACTTACACGGGAAACAAAAAAAGGCCAGGTATCAACAAAATGAGTCTGGCTATGCATCCTGAGCCTTGTGGAGGAAGATCTGAAATATTATGGAGCCTCCAGAGGAGTCCTGGGCAGACAAGTTAACACTCAGAAGGCTCAGAGTCACACACTCTCCACTCCCCTTAAACTCATCCATACACTCAGTTCTGACAGAAATCCAAGCAGGGTGTCTCATGACTCCTGGCAACAGATTCTGAAATGTGCACGGGTACTCCGAGGGCAGAGAGGACCCAAGACCCCTGTGAAGGCAGGTGGCCCCTGGATCCAGGTGGGTTACAGACTATGGCAGATGGACAGGATGGCCTAGGGTCAAAATAACAGAGCAGAGCTGGCCCCGCTGTCAGTGGGGACAGGATGGGGACACCGGGGATGGCACAGTCACTTCACTGTCCACACAGGAAAAGCAAGTGAGATCCTACCACAGGCTTCACCTAAAGCCAGCTCCACCTAGAGCCTACTGCAAAGCCAAGTTGGCCAGGTGGGCACTCGCGGTCCCCCGCTACTGCCCAGGTGGAGCTGCAGGCCCTGAAATGCAGCCTGGCACTTGTGCCCGTGCACTGTGGCATTGTGCTTCAGAGTCTTTTTTTTTAAGTGAGAAAGCAGTATTTATTGAGAGGACAGAGAAGCTCCCACAGTGGGAGAGGACCCGAAGGGATCGCCCCCAGAGTCTCAAAACGAAATAAAAGGAGACCTATTACACCCAGTGGGTAATCCTTAAGCATCTCCACGAGTCTCATTACGCAGAACAACAGATACCCAGAGGCTATGAACAGCAGCCGGGACGTGAGGCTGCTGATGGCGATCAGCACCTCCACCTGCAGCGCGGTTGTAGCGTCCTGGCCTCGGGGGCGTGGCCTGTGCTGGGGGGGGGTACCTGCCGCCTGGGGGCGTGGCCTGGCGTTGGTTGGCCTGAGGCTCGCGCCGAAACCTCTGCCGCCCATTCAAAGCGCCAAGTGCCACGAGCCTCTAACATGTACACACTAATGGCCCAAATTTGGCAACAGCCCAGATTAACAAACACCTGACCAGCCTCCCAGGATGTGGGGTGGAGATAAGGGACTGGTCTCCTCCTACCCCTTTGCTCAGTGGCAGAGAAGTGCTTGTTTCTTGCGCTGCCACAGACAAGGCAGGCCTTCTGCAAGCCCCACGGGCAGCAGAGGGCAGCCTCAGCCGGCCCTGCTCAGGCCTCATCCCTCCCCACCCTCGCCCTCGGTGGGCCCTCACAGCTTCACCCCTCCCACAAATGTCCCCCAGAGACTGGGCCGAGCTGGCCCCTCCTGCTCGCCCAGCTGGGCAGCACCTGCTGCCTGGCTCCTAGAGCTGCCCTCCATGCCATGGTGGGCCCTGGTCCTACTCGGTGGGTCACACCCCGGGGACAGGCCTTCACCTACCAGACACTTTCTGGGACACTCTGCTGTTACATGACTGGCAATGACACTTGGAAAACACTAAAAGAAAAAGAAAAGGTTAGGGCCCAAGAAGTTAGGGCCCAAGAAGTCGATTCCAGATGGGCACTCTCCCCCAGGCTGTGTGCAGGGCAGCCACAGGGCTGGTTCAGGGGTGGGAGCTGGTTCCCAGGGGGTGGGGCTATGGAGTGCCTCGGCAGGGCCAGGTCTTTGGGAAAGCAGGGTGAGCTCTTGAAAGTTTTCTGTGCTTACTGTTCCCCATCCATGTATTTTACATTTCAAACCTGTAATAGAGCTAAAGGCCAGTACAATGGACAGGTGGGCCCCTCAAGTCACTGATCATGGACAGCCTGATGCTCGGGCTTGGTGTTCTCCTGGACAGCCCGATGCCAGGACACCTGTGTGCCCACACCCAGGGCTCCTGTGAATGCCCCTGCAGTGCCACCCCAGGGGCTGGACATGGTCCACAGCACTGTCCAACACAGTCCACCGGTGGCCCAGTACAGGGCTTTTAGAGCCGACTGTTAGCTCTTGATCCAGGATTCGATCTATGGCCACGCCAAAGTCTCCCCTGGTGCTCTGCTAGTTAGGGAGGCCCTTGGCCTCTGTCACCTTCACCACCTCGACATTTCTGGGGCACGGAGCCTGTCTGCTGCAGGCTGGCCTCTGTGTGGGCTAGGCAGAGTTTCTTCATGATCAGACACAGGGACACCACAGAGGAGACGCTGCAGCCCCCAGGGCCTAGACTGCCCCAGCCCTGTCACGCTGTGATTACTGGGTCAGGGATCTGTTGGGTTCCTCCGTGGGATCTGGAAATGCCATTTTCCCACTCATTGTAAGGAGGCTGACTTAATTACACACAATGTGGGCAGAGGGAAGGTGCATCCTCTTCAAGACTGCTGAGTGCTGGGTCCGCCTCTGCCATTCACCTGGGAACAGCCCCCTCCTGGCTCCAGGCACCAACACCCATGACCCCAGTCCAGCATGATGACCTCATGACTCAGTGAGTTCCCCAGCTCTAAAGTTGCACCCACACTTCAAAGGAAGAGGACGTGACCACCCTTGGGCAGTGGTGTGGGCTCCGTGATGACAGACTCCTCCCATGGCAGGAATGACCCAGGCCCCTGGACATGCTGAGGAGGGGCTCTGGTGAGAAGGTCAGGAGGACAGAGACAGGCTCAGAGCAGTGGGGGCCTGGGTAGCAGGAGAAGACCAGGGGGCCACAGGGGCCACAGGAGCAAAGGCCCCGGGGTGGGAGGGACCAGATGTGGCAGCAGAGGCTTGTCTGACCCAGGTGGGGGAAGCCAAGGTGTCCACAAGGGGGTTGCCCCTGGGCTGTGTTTCCAAAAGGGTCTCTGGCTGTAAGCAGCAGTGAGGGCCAAGGAGGGACGGTGGTCGTAGCCCATCAGGAGGCGGCTGGAAGCCCTGACAAGCCCCAAGAGGATGCACATTTGCTTGTGGCCTCAACCCATCACAACTGCTCCAGCCCCTTTCCTGGACAGGCAGGAAACGCAGCCATAGGGACGAGGACAGCCCATAGGAGGCCCAGGCCAGGAAAAGGCCCAGCCCCCAGCCCACACAGTCCCCAGCCAGGATCCTGCCTCATTCCCAGTGGTACATGCCCTGGGCCCTCCACCACCCCCAGGCCACAACTTGGGCATATAGGGCTGGCTCACCTCCCCCATCCCTTGAGAGCACTCCCTCCTTCCTGGGGTCTCCCCATTGCTCCCAGCTGGAGGGGGAGAGAGTGGTGGGTAGACTTAGGGATACCCAGGAGGCCACACCTGGTGGGGATGGGGTGACCCGTCGGGCAGGACAGATGGGAATTCCATGAGAGAGACGCCTCAGCAGGACAGGAAGGGTGGTAGGTTTAACAGAGTTGACCACAGACAGGGATGGGACAGGACAAGTGTCTTCCACTGTGAATTGTGGGTGGTGTTTGGTCTCTGTACTCAACAAGTTTCAGGATGTAACCCCTGCCTTTGAGACCCCAAAGTTAGCATGTACCCTGAGATTAGCATGTACCCTGAGGTTAGCGTGTACCCCGAGGTTGGCATGTACCCCCACAGGCAACCTGCCCTCTGTAAGACAGAACATGCCCAGTGTGCACATGTGTGAGTTCCTGTCTCTGGCTCCATCCCAGCTCTGCCCTCCCTGCTTCTGTCCCAGGGGACCCTTGAAGGATTAGGTCTCAAGGACTCCTGGAGGCTGGCCTGCGTGTTGCTCTGAGCCACGCACCCCCAGGGAATGGAGCCCTGGCCCCATGTGCTGTGTCCACAGCCATGGCACTGTCCATGCATGCCCTCGCAGGAAGTGTCAGACTGAAGGCTGGCATCCTCAGCAGCCTCGGGAAGAGCCTCCTGCTGCCCAGAGGCACCCACAAGTGAGGCCGAGGGTGACCGCACGTCTATCCATTCACATGACATGACGGGAGCAAAATCTACCATTCTATGTAGCCAGACAACACACGGGCCACACCAGGACCACCGTGAACACCAGCGCAGGTTACTACTTTAAAATTTCTTGTATGTTTCCAAATGGTTTCAGGCTTTCACAATATAAAGAGTAAATAAGTATGTACATTCTCTCTTCTAAAGTGTCATAAAAATTGATGAGAACATCTCTTTTCCATGATCTGTAAACTAAAATAAAAAGGCAGGGAAAAAATTGATCAGAAAAACACTCACTGGGACAATACACTCTCTTAGCAAAATACATGTAATCTATGTAGTGTCTAATAATGATATCTCTTGGAGATTGTTCCACATGAATACAACAGAACAACTTCATTCTCTCATGGATACAATATTTTACTATATGGATTCCCAAAACATATTTAACCAGTCTCATGGTAACAAACATTCCTGCGCTGATAGCACAGTCAATGCTGTAGTGAACATCTTTAGGTACTTACAGGACAAATGACCAGAAAAGAACTGCTATATTCTTCCCCAAAAGAAGTTGTACTGTAAGTTGGTCAAGAGAGTATATTATTAAATATAATGAGTATAGCCCATATGTAAAAATGCCATCTAATTAGTTGAATATTCACTTATTTAATTATAAACAAAGAAAAGCATTTTTCAAGTATTTATAAATCTTTTTTTTTGAAAGCAGGATTTACTGAGGGACAGAAAAGTTCCCACAGTGGTAGGGGACCCAAAGGGCCTATAAATCTTTTGTATTTATTTTTTCTGTCAACTTCCTCTTCGTCATCTTTGTCAAAATTTTCTCATTGGATTCCAGTATAAGAGTTATGATACAATGAAAATAGCAGCAGCCATTTTACAATTGAACAATGACATGGACAAATTGTGTGTGTGTGTGTGTGTGTGTGTGTGTGTGTGTGTATACACGTATATATGTGTGTGTTGAGCATTGTGAGTTTAAAAACTCAACTATATTTGGTGCTGAATGTAAAACAATACAAAATGGAAAATTTCCAATTATTATCAATCTGTGGTAGGTTCAAAATAAAGCAGTTAAAAAAATCACAGAAGCAACCAATTAAAATAACTCTTAAAATATACTCAATTATTTCATCTTGTTAGAGTGCCTTTTCTTTATATTCTAAGCTATTACAAACTGTATCAAAGAGGTTGTATCCACAAGTTCTATAATCATTCTTATTAGCTTGGTTCCAAATTCCTGCTAGTGAATACTGCTAAAAGTTTTAACAGAAGATATTGTCAATTATAAATTTAATGAATTTCAAATTCCATGAAGAATAATCATTCACTATTCCTAGTGATTTGCTATATATTACAGAACACATTATTATTTTCATATTTTGTGGTTCTTGCTATGAACCACATAAAAACTAAAAATCTACTTCAAATATAACATTTTCATGGCCAGGTACAGTGCCTCAATGCCTGCAACTGCAGCACATTGGGAGACTAAGGCAGGAGGACTGCTTGAGCCCAAGAGTTTCAGATCAGTCTGGGCAACATAGCGAAAGCTTGTCGTTACAAAAATATTTTTTTAAATCAGCTGAGACTGGTTGTGCATGCCTGGGGTCCCAGCTACTCGAAAGGCTGAGGTGGGAGGATCACTTGAGACCTAAAGTTACAGGCTGAGGTGATCCAACAAAGTCAGACCCTAACTCAAAAAAATAAATAAAATTTTAAGAAAATCATGAAAAAACCCTCCTACTACTCCAAAATATTAACTATTCCTTTAATTCTTTAACTGGTTAAAATGATATTGATATATAAATATACAATATTAAGTATGGGAAGTTAAAGAAAATGTATTGAAAATTACCACAACCAATCTTTCGTATGTCCCCACAATCCCCCTACTGGGAATATATCCAGAAGAACTCAAATCACTGTATAAAAAAGATACCTGCACACATATGTTTATTGTAGCATTGTTCAAAATAGCAAGAACATGGAATCAACCATGCTGCCCATCAAAAGAGGACTGGATTAAAAAAAACGTGATACATAAACACAATGGAATATTATGCAGCCATAAAGAAACAAAACCATGAACTTCGTAGCAACCTGAATGGACTTAGAGTCTATAATACTGAGTGATCTTTCACAGAAATAAAGAACTGAGTATCACATGTTCTCACTCATAAGTGGACCCTGAACAACTACCATTCTACTGTGATAAAAGGATTCACAGTAGCAGGAAACTGTCGGGGGGTGGAGAGGTGGGATTGACAGTAGTAGAAATCTGCCTGGGGAAAGGGGGGGCACACCTCATCAACAAGGGTACCTGCACAATGAATATTTCTACACCTAACCCTGAATTGTACCCCACATTTTAACATAAAAAAATTTAAAAGTTAAAAAAAAAATTACCACAACCACTCTAAATCAGTGAAGTCTTGAGGTACATAATTATTAATAATCATAAATGTTTAAATTATATGTATATATCTCTATCATTAAATATAATGGAATAAATTGAATGTAGTTGAAGAAATTACTAATTATAATAGCAACAAAAAGATTAAGCTCAATATAAAATAAAAATCTATATACAAATAACTTTGTACTTGTGAATGATGCGATGCAGAAAAAGAGAACAGAAGAGATATATCATGTTTTGCATAAGATGCCAAAACTTCGATTCTCCTCAAATTAATCATTATCAAATAAAACAATTATTTTTAAGTCAAAGCTAAAATGTATATGGAAAAATAAATAAGATAGAAAAATTACAGGAAAAATAAGGAAGAAGGACTAGCACTACCAGATATTTTTAAATATTACAAAGATAAAAGTAAAAAAAAATTAGTATAAACTAAGTAAATGTTTTTTTTCCTATTTCTTTTTTTTTTGAGTCAAACTCTCACTGTCACCCAGGCTGCCATGCAGTAGCATACTCACAGTCACTGCAGCCTTGACCTGCTGGGATCAGGCAAACCTTCTGCGTGAGCTTTCCAAGTAGCTGGAACCTCAGGCATGCACCACCACGTACAACTAATTATTTTATTGATTGTAGAGATGAGATCTCACCAAGTTGCCCAGGCTGATCTCGAACCCCTGGGCTCAGGCAATCCTCTCATCTCCGCCTCCCAAAGTGCTGGGATTATAGATGGGAGCCACTGCAGCCAGCTAGCAAACATTTTCTTCAAGGACAAGACAGTAAATATTTTAAGACTGTGGGTGAAACAATTTTGGTTATGACTTCTGAACTCTGCCATTAAAGTGTGGAAGCAGCCATAGACAATATGTAAAAGAATGGGCATGGCTGTGTTGCAAAAAAATTTACAAAAACAGATGGCTATACATAAGTTCTAGATCTACATCTAGATGTCTAGATCATGACTAGACATACAAATAAGTAAGTCTAGAGAGTTAAGAAAGTGACACAGTCAAGACAAAATTGCTATCTCAATTCAGTGAAAGAGAAAAAAAGGAGCTAATGAACAAATGGAATAAGGACAAAAAATGGGGGAAATGTTGGATTCATACATGAAACCTTAAACCAAGATAGATTTCAGCTGGATCACAGATTAAAATATATAACTGCAACAGAAAACAAATAGAAGGTATTTCAAACCAAGACACAAAATCTACAGACCATTAAAAATATAACCACAGATATGAAATTGAATGGTAAAAACCACCTTTGGCAAACAACATCAAACTAGGATATAAGTCATGAGTTGTAATCACAAACAAAACATCAATTGCACTGACACATAAATAATTTCCACAAAAAAGCAAGAAAAGGAACTGATAAATGGCAAAGAATATAAACAGAAAATACCATACAAGTTTTGCACAAGGATAAAATGACTATGGTAGAAGTTACTTATTACAGCATTGTTCATAACAGAAAAAAACTGGAAAAAAGAATACACATGTATGGAAACTGGTTAAATAATATATGGTATATACATTTAATGGAACACTATCATCTTATGAAAAATAAGAAAGTACTTCATATATTGATGTGAAAGTGTTAAGTCAAACAAAGCTGAATCTGTTTGGCAGATTTTTGAAAAAATAAAAGAAAAATAAACACAATAAGGTTTAAGGTTTGCGAATGGTTAGGTGGCTTCTCAGTTCTACTGAGAGAAAAATATTTTTGAAAATTAATGGTAATACTTTTTTTTCTAGATTATCAAATAGCGCCAAGTGATTTTGAATTTTTTGGCAGCAGAATGGCGACAAAGTACTCAACATACTAACTGCAACATTTTATAAACATTTTGTCTTATTTTCTCTTGTCTAAAGGCAGATTCAGATGAAAATCTAAATTTGTTCCCATAAAAAAGTGATATATACAATTAATTCTAAATAGTATACAAAGCATAACTTCAATAAAATATAAAATTCAAATTCCCTTAGTTTATAACCAAGCAACAATTAACTGCAAGGTTAGGATAACAAATAACACCAATTACACAAGTCAGAATACCAAGTGTAACACCTAGTTAGTCATGTATTATCTTACTCTGGGCCTTTGCCTTCCCACTTTTTAATTTCCATAGTAAGCACTGATACATTCATCCCAATATGCCCTCTATAGTGAGATAGTATCAGGAGGGTAAACAAAAGAAGAATTATCCCCAAATCGCAAGTCTCCTCCTACCTAATACTATGGAAGATTACACTAATGAATGAAGAGGGAAGTAACAGGTAGACAGTCATGAACTGCATAAAGTTTTGGTTAACAGACCCCAATATGGACCAAATATACGACAGTTGTCTATAAGATCATAACAGAGCTGAAAAATTCCTATAGCCTACTGACATCATGACCCTCATAATGTCACAGGGCAACACATTATGCAAGTATTCGTAGTGATGCTGGTGCAAACAAATCTAACGTACTTCCACTCATATAAAAGTATAACACATATGATTATGTACAGTACAATATACTTGATAATGACTATGTTAGTGGTTTGTAGATTTACTACACTATACTTTTTTTTTAAGAGATGGGGTCTTGTTCTGTTGCCTAGCCTGAATGGAGTACAGTGCAAGATCAAAGCTCACTGCAGTCTCAAACGCTTGGGGGCCCAAGCAATTCTCTCATCTCAGCCATTAGAGTAGTTAAGACTACAGGCCTACCTCCACATATCCAACTGATTTGTTTTTTGATAGAGGCAAGGTCTCACTATGGCTGGTCTTAAACTCCTGGCCTCAGGAAATCCTCCTGCCTCAGCTTCCCAAAAGTGCTGGTATTACAGGTGTGAGCCACTGCATTGGGTCTATATTATGTTTTTTTAATCATTATTTTAGAATGTACTCCTTCTACTTACAAAAAAGTTGACAGTAAAATAGCCCAGGCAACTCTTTCAGAAGGTAGTCCAGAAAAATGCATTGTGAGCATAGGAGATGACAGCTCCATGTGTGTTGTTGCCCCTGAAGACCTTTCAGTGGAACAAAATGTGGAGACGGAAGACAGTGATATTGATATTAATATAGAATAAGTTTAAGCCCAGCGTGGTGGCTCAAGCCTGTAATCCTAGCACTTTGGTAGATGAAGGCGAGAGGATTGCCAGATCAGGCTGGGCAACTTAGTGAGACCTCATCTTTACAATAAATCAAAAAATAAGCTGGGCATAATAGAGCATGCCTGCAATTCCAGCTACTTGGAAGACTGAGCTGGAAGGATTGCCTGAGCCCAGCAGGTCAAGGCTGTGGTGGCTGTGAGCATGCCACTGCACTCCAGCCTGAGCAACATGATGAGACTCTGACTCAAAAAAACCAAAAAAATATATAGAGTAAGCTTAGGCTAATGTTTATATTTTGGTATTTGTTTTTAACAAAAATTATTTAAAAGTTAAAAAAATAAAAATTTAATAACAGAAAAAAAGCTTATACAGGAGTTTGAGATCAGCCTAGGCAACATAGAAAGAACTAGTCTCTAAAAAAAATGTGTATTTGTACAGCTATATAAGCTCTTTGTGCTTTAAACTTTTATTTCAAAAGGGTAATAAAACTAAATTTTTAAGGCTTATAGGGTTAAAAAGTTATAGTAAGCTAAGGTTAATTTAATCTTTAAAAAAATATATTTTAAACTTTGTGTATGCCGGGCACAATGACTCAAGCCTGTAATCCCAGTACTTCGGGAGGCTGAGGAGAAAATATTGCCTGAGTCCAGGGATTCGAGATCAGCCTGAGCAACTTGGCGAGACTGCTTCTTTATAATCAATTTTTTAAAAAATTAGCTGGGTATGGTGGTGCACAGCACACCTGTAGTTCCAGCTACTTGGAAGGCTGAAGTGGAAGGATTGCCCGAGCTCAGCAGGTCAAGGCTGCAGTGGCTGTGAGTGTGTCACTGCACTCCAGCCTGGATGACAGAGTGAGATGTCAACTCAAAAAATAAATAAATAAAAAATAAAATACAGGCTTTCATGCTCACTCACCAACTCACCCAAAGCAACTTCTGGTCCTGCAAGCTCTATTTATGGTAAATGCCCTATACAAAGGTACCATTTTTGTCTTTCATACCTAAGTTTTATAGTTTTTTTCTATATTCAGACATGTTTAGATACACAAATACTAACACTTATGTTCTAGTTGCCTACAGTATTCAGTATAGTAACATGCAATACAGTTTTGGAGCACAGGAACAATAGGTCAGATCATATAGCATGCAGTGTAGTATGTTATAACATCTACACTTGTATAAATATATTCTATGATGCTTGCCCGACAGAATCAACTAATGATGTATTTCTCAGAATGTCCATAAAGCACCACATGACTGTATTATAAAAGTCAGTGGAAGAAAATAGGTTTCAAAATAAAGTGTACAATATACATTAACTATATGTAATTATACACAGAAAAGTGGAAGAATTGAATAATTTTCTTACTGTTTACTCAAAAATAATTACATTTTATAATAAAAATTTATGCTATAGGTTTTTTTGAGAAACACTTAAGAAATAGATATATGGACCTCAAAAGGTAAAACAATAAATAATAAAAAACACAAAAATTATGATATTAAGCAAATTTTTTAAATGACCAAAAATAATACAAATACAGCTTACTGTTATCCGACTCAATCCAGCCAATCTCACTGTCAAAGTATGTGACATAAAGTATTTAAATGCAAGATCTAAGCTTTCTTTATCAAGCCATAATGTCTCATCCAATGCTTCTTTCATTGTGCTCCACAGAAGTCAGCCATGTTACGAGCTGCATTCTGTCATAATTCCTGATCAGAGAGCTTGCATAAACACCTGCAATGATTCAGAAATACACAAAAATTCAGACAATATGCAAAAATTCATAAGGCATTTCTAAAAACTAACTCAATAATCCAACAGTATTCCTTTGCTCCAAACCTCCATAATGTTTAGCACAGTAGAACCTGGCATTCTAAATGATGCTTAAGACTGTGACCTTAGCTGGGCATGGTGACTCATGCCTACAATCCCAGTTACTTGGGAGGCTGAAACAGGAGAATCACTTAAAACCAGGAGTTTGAGGCTGTAATGAAATATGATCATGTCACTGCACTCCTGCCTGGGCAACAGAGCAAGATCCTGTCTCTTAAAAAAAAAATTGTGACCTGAGCAGTGTGTTCTTTTACTGAATTCAACTTGAATAAGCATCTGAAAAGAGCCAAGACATTTAACATAGGAGTCTGAACCCCCAGTAAAGATTTATTATTCTCTAATACCTGGCATGTATACAATTTGTTTTACCAGCCCTCCTATAATTTATGATCCAATTGAAGGCCAAAGTGATATTTTAAAAAACAGTATGACTCAACTACTGAAAACTCTTCAATGGATTCCCATTGCTTAAAAAATCCAAACCCCTTAAAACGGGCTGCAAGGTCCTGAATAATCTGGTCATGCTTATCCCTCTAACCTCATATCATAATTATACCCCTTAAACATCATCCTTCACACCAATTTGCTTATAGTTTCTTCTATGTCATACTCTTGTCAACTTCAAAGCCTATGCCCGTAGGAGTCTTCTACATGAAATACATCATTCTGATCATCACTTGAATAGCTGATTCATGTCTTTCAGATATCACCTTTCAGAAAGGCCTCATATTTCCCCTGTATGACACTAACTTACTTGTATAGAATTCCTCACTATCTGGTCCATTGCCTGATACTGTCTCCTACAACTCAAGCAGAACTGGAAAAATAGAAGACACTCATATCTCTATGAATGAATATATGAGAAAAAAAAGTAAAAATAACTCCAATTTTATTTTTAAAATGCAGTTCATACAACTCTGACAGTTCATACAGTAAGTCTAACCAATACAATCCTTTCTCCATCTCCTTCTTAATTTGAGCCTTACAAAACTCAAATGTCACCTTCTCCTCAATGAGATGTTCTCCATCCCAATATTTAAACCCACCCTCTAGAACTCTCAATCTACCATTGCTGCCATTTATTCTGTAATACTTAACACCTTCTGATGTACCATGTCATGTACATATTTTGTAAACATACTGAACAAAAGAGCAGAGATTTTAAAAATCTATTTTCTTCCCTGCTATGATCTCAATGCCTAGAACACAACAGATACTTAGTATGTATTTATTGAATGAATAAATACAGAAGAACCACTAATCTCTTTAACTCTTTTTATATACTCATGCAAAAAAGTCTAATATAAATTGCTAAAAAGTAAGGATTAAATATAAATTCATATATATGCATAAATATACAATATGTTTAACAGTTAACCAAAATCTTATTTAGAGAATGTGACTACAAGAGACTTTCAAACAGTATCATTCTTTTATAAAGTGCTTAAATGTACTATGCAGATAATAAAGGAGAGGAAATTTTATAAATTTACCTGATAACATAGGTCCTAAAAGGTATAATATGCTGTATGACAGCAGGGATATGTATCCATATTCTAATCTATAAATAAACATGAAGAGGACATTAACATATAACAAATATATAAAAAAACACAATTTTCATTAAGGCAATTAAAAACAAGACCATTTAGTATTTTTCTACCTCTAAGACTACATATGTTTTATTATCAGTTTAGAAAATGACAAAATCCTTTATCATTCCTTACTGTAAATTTTGGGCTTCTCAGGTCTGCCTGTGCCCCCCTTATGGTGTTTATGAAATTCTAGCAGCCCTCCTAACTACAGGCTAAAAATCTCAGTAATAGAAGAAAAATGTTCTCTGCTCCCCTATAAATGTTGAAAAAGATCTATCCTGCATCCAAGCTAGTTCTGATAAAGAGGAATAATGGATACCTCAAAGAACTGTCAACCTACTCCCCTACCTAGTACAGAGATATCTGAAAATATATAATCCTAGCCTAATTTCTTATATGAAAAAAAGTACATTTCTTATATTAAAAAGTACATTTGTAAAAGCACTCAGGACACTGAGAGCTCAGAAATTGTTGTTGTGTTCCCTGATATGTTACTATAGCCTATACAAGGTTGCAACTCTGACTGAATCTTTTTCTTTTTTTCTTTTTTGAGTTGGAGTCTCACTCTGTCGCTCAGACTGGAGTGCAGTGATACGCTCCCGGCCACCGCAGCCTTGGCCTGCTGGGCTCCGGCGATCCTTCCGCCTCAACCTTCCAAGTAGCTGGAACTACAGGCGTGTGCTACCACACCTGGCTAATTTTTGATTTATCATAGAGACGAGGTCTCGCCAAGTTGCCCAGGTGGGCTCAGGCAATCCACTCACCTTGGCCTCCCAAAGTGCTGGGATTACAGGCTGAGCCACCAAGGCCAGTATCTTTTTCTAAATAATTTGTCGTATGTTTTCTAAAATATATATTTATGAGGTTTCTTTATTAAGTCTCATTTGTATTTCTTTGTTCTCAATGCATGTTAATAAATACCTTGTCTCTACTGGAATTTTTACACAAAATAAAAGTTATTATGTATGAGATGACAAACTCAGGCAAAAAGCTGAGGGAAAATTCTATAAGTTAAAACCAAATATAACTCAACAAAAGAAAGATTAACTTTTAGTCGGGACTCTGCAGGGACACTTGTATGCCTCCATGTTCTATTTCTCAAACCTGTGTTAAATGTTGGCAATTGGCATTCGCTGAAAACCTAAGGGTGGACACAAAGTAAGAAAACTACACAGACTTGACTGAAGGTAGTAGGTGATGAGAATTTATTAACATTAGTGTCACTAAAGTTGGTATACAACTCTACAACTGCTAGATTTGAATGGCTAAAAAAAAAGATAAGTACATGAATATCTTTTTAGTTTTCTCACAACTGTAGTCATTATTGAAGGAAGAATGGATCCATATAATACACGGAATATCATTTGTGCAAAATGAAGAAATCTGCTAAAAATCAAAGCTAGTTAAGAACTGCTGAAGCAAGTTTTGAGACTGCACTAAGTATATGGGATGGAGGTTATTATATTTGAGTATTAATCAGAAGAAGTAAGACTTTTTACTGCTGATAATTCAAGCCCAGGAAACAGTGGGATTTTTCTGTGATGGAAGCTCAGGATTGTAGGTTCAGAGTCTAAGACATAATCCTCACTATCTGATAAAGTTAACTTTCCTCAGTAAGAGTAAAGAAATTATCCTAGAAAACAAACAGAATGATCTGGGTGCCAGGAAATGACATAAACTTGTTTTTTTCTGAGTGTATGATTTACCATAATAAATTGTGGGAGAAAAAAGGAACTCAAAAATGTCTGCCCTTATCTATCTTAATATAAAAGTAGGGTCAGGTTGGGTGGCTCAGTCTACAATCCTAGCACATTGGGAGACTGAGGCAAGTGGATTGCCTAAGCCCGCAGGTTCAAAACCTGCCTGGGCAACTTGGTGAGACATCCTCTCTACAATAAAAAATCAAAAATTAGTCAGGCATGGTAGTGCACGCCTGTGCAGAATACTGACCAGGCCCTGTGCAGGACAAAGCTTGGTCTCCTGCAGGTCAAGGGTCTGCCTGCCCTGTGGCCACGGGCTGAGCACATGTGCCTTGAACATCACGCAGCAGGGATAGCAGGGGCAGTTGGCCTTTCCCTACTGTGGCATGGGAAGCATGTCACTCTGCCCATGTCTCCAGGGCAGCACCCCTTCCAGAGCACAGTGGTGGGTCTCAAGGGCATGGGTGGCTAGGGTGTCAGCACAGTACCCCTGGGCGCAGTTGGGTGTCCCTGGTCCAGCAGCTGTTCTCAGTGCTGTCTCTCCTTGAGGGTCAGCAATGTGGGCTCCTCTGACTGCGGGTGCCTGTGGGTTGTCCCTCAGGCCTTCCTTGGTTTGAAGCCCCTCAACCATTGACAACTAGGAATAGGATACTTTTCCCTGAAAATGTGCCATGCTCCCAGAGCATCACTCCTGGACGCCAAAGCTGATCACGTGAGTCACATGGAAACCCATGCTGTGTACTCTGGAGTTGAGGGATGAATGCCACCTGACTTGATGTTTAATGTTGTGCCCTAGAGGACCCAGCCCAGCATTCCAGGGGCTCCCGAGGAAACAGATTCCAAAGCCCACCCTCAGAACTTGGTAAGAGGTTGGCTTAGCAAGCACCTCAGAGTTGGGGCCCTCTAAGGCAGGTGTCGTAAAGGCCGTCCTATCGGTAAAGTGGCTGACATTACTTCCTGCATTTCCTGTGTTCACCTTCTTTACATATCTGACTTGACAGGACCTCAGCCATTGGCCAGACTGCCTGGAATTCCCAGACCCACAAGGGGACCCAAAGAAGTGCACTCCCTGGTTCCTGGGATAGAGGGACAGGGAGAGGTAGGGAGGGAAGGAGGGCAGAGATCCAGCTGCTTGGCTCTTGACTGAGGAGGCATCTTGGGGCAGTGTCTTCCCAAGGAGGTTGGAGGGGTGGTGTTTCTGCCACAGAGAAACATGCCTCATTGAATCCACTCACAAACATGATGGGGATGCAGGCTATTGCTACATTTGGGTAACTCAACAGACAAGGAGGCTGTGAGCTTACCAACAGGGGGTTGTATGCACCATAAGTGCCAAAAGCATCTTCGTTCCTCAGGTAGGCAGGTTGAGCCATCAGCCTCTCCAACATGGACACATTCATCCCGTAGGCCATGGCAAGTCTGGACTTAATGACTGGGCCCGGCTACATGAGGTCTCCAGTGAGAATGATCTGCAGGGAGATGGTTGGCTGCCCTGCACATACATGCACGCCCAAGGAGGACGAGGCCAGGCCCGAGCGCACAGTCAGGCCAGTCCCCTGGTCAGTCTGGCTACAACAGGATGAGAGAGGCTGGGAGACATGAAGGAAAAGGCTAGGAGACCAGGAAGGATACTGGCAGTGGCGTGGAGAGGGCAGCAGAAACAGATTCCTTTGCAAGTGGTCTCCACTCTTCCCTGAAGCCCCGCTATCTGCCAACACCACAGCTTGTCTTCCTCTCCTGCCAACTTCTCTAAGTTCTAAGAGCCCTAGGAAGCAGCCTTCTTCTGGAAGCTTCTGCATGTCCAACCCTGGTGGACCCTGGCCTTGCTCCCTGATACTCTGTCCAGGTGGAAGCACCAAGCTGCCATCATCCTACCCATCCCTGTCTCTGCCCCGAGACTGCCTTGACCTGGGAGACAGCTCTGTCTGGTCACAGGCTCCACAAGATCTGCCTCATTCCCCTCCCCATGCTCTGCCTCACAGAGCCTGGTGACCTGGGAAGGGTGGGGTGAGAGCCTGCCCTCGAGTGGACATCTGATGATGGAGGCTCCAGAGTCTGAAACATCCACACAGCAGATGCCAGACATGCACGCCCTGCCTGAGTGTGTAGCAAGCACATGGGAAGTCAAGATGACACCCACATCACCATCAGGGGCATCTGAGAAAGCAGCAGGTGGACTCGGGACACTGATGAGGACTTCAGCTGAGGGTGGGCAGAGCTGAAGGGTGGCGGTATCAGGGGTGGGTGGGGCAGAGGCAGCACACCCCAAGCCCTGTCCTATCCTCCAGGCACTAGGGGCTGGGACCACAGGTGTTGACTTGACCATGGCATCCCAGCACCTACAGTGGTTCTTAAATTCTCTTATAAGTGAACAAGTCAAGACAAAGCGGCCCTTTTCTGCCTAGGCCAGAAGACACCAAGTATGGGGTAGACAGTGGTGTCCCACAGCCTCCAGCTCCCAGGGTCCTTGGTCCTTTCAGCAGTCCCCTGTAAGGCTGGGCTTGTCCTGCAGGACCTCGGTGCCTATCCCGTGAGAAGCAGGGTCAGCAGGAAACAGCACACACAGCACACAGCTCAGGCCTTACCTGGCCACTAACATCCGAGACCAGCTCCAGAGGGATGAGGCACTCCAGCTCACTCACCTGCCTGGTCTTGTCCACAAACACATGTGTGAAGTGTCCAACTCTAGAGCCAAAGATGTTCTCAGTGGTAACTTCCATCACGCCATCCTAGCAGGTGATGCCTATGATGGGCTGGCAAAGCCACGCTCAGCACAATGTTTCACAGCAGGGCTGCCCAGGGCCATGAAAAGGCAGGGAGTGACCACAGGCTGCAGCTTGTCAGGAGATGCCAGCAGACCACTCCAGCATCTGGCACTCTGTGAGCAGCCCATGTGCTTGGTTGGGGAGGGTGGTGAGCAGGGTCCTGAGAAAAGATTACCAGGATAAATAAGATGATGTCTAAATCCTGAGTTCAAGATTAACAAAGAAATAAAGGAGAAAAGGTGATGTTACAATAATAAAATAATTCATCAAGAATACATAACAGTTTTAAATGTCATGCATTCAATAACACCTTTAAAATACATGAAACAAAAACTGATAGCTGCAAAGAGAAGGAGACACATTTACAGTTACACTCTGGAATGTCATTATCTCTTTCTCAGTTATGATAGAAAAGGAAGACAAAGAATCAGTATGGATACCACCCCCCACCCTGTTATACCAAAGTGGCCTAAAGTTTATAGAACATTTCATCCAACAACAGCAGAATACATCCATTTTCTTTGGAACTGAACTTGGAATATATATCAAAATGTGCCTTTTGGGGGGCCATACAACACATCTCAACTTTAAAAAGATTAAAGTCATACAAAGTATGCTATTTAATCACAATGGAATTAAATGAGAAATCAATAACATAGAAAGATCTCTGGAAAACCCTCAAATATTTGGAAACTAAAAACACAAATAACTCTCATGGATCAAAGAAGATATCAAAAGACTGGGCATAGTGGCTTATGCCTGTAATCCCAGCACTCTGGGAGGCCAAGGCAGGAGGATTGTTTGAGCTCAGGAGTTCAAGACCAGTCTAGGCAGCATTGCGAGAGCTAGTCTCTACAAAAAAATCTAAAAAGTAATAGCCTGGTGTGGTGCCACATGCCTGTAGTCCCAGTCTCAAAAGATGAAATAAAGTGTTTTTACCAGAACAAAAATGAAAATGAGGCTTAACAAAATTTGTGGGGTGCTGCTAGAGCACTTTTTAGGGGAAATGTATCGCATTAACTATCTAAAATTAAAAAGAATAACGGTTTCACATCAGTGACCTCAACTTCCTCCTCATAAACTAACAGCAAATAGAATCCAAACTGTGAAAGGAAAAGAAAATAATAAACACTGGAGTAGAGACCAATGAAATAGAAAACAGAGAAATAGAGAAATCAATGAACCCAAAAGCTGGTCCTCTGAGAAGAATAGTGAAATTGCTAAACCTCAAGTCAGACCAGGGCAAGAAAGGAGTGAAAATACAAATTACTGGTATTAGGAATGAGAAATGTTACGGCACTAGAGTCTACAGCTATTATTCAAAAAATAAGAGAATATTACCATGGTAGTTAATTTTTTGTTTCAACTTGACCAGGCCACAGGATGCCCAGATATCTGTAAGAGTGTTTTTGTGCCCAGTAAAGATGCCTTTCTATCTGCAGAACAAAAGAGAGATCAAATATAAAATACACAGCAGATGACTTTCCTGGATAACCTTTTGCTGTTTCTTTTATAGTATTTTCCATGATTGTGTAGGTATTCTAAAACTATCATTTTTGCATTTTGGGGGAAGAGATAAGAAATGGTAAAGGGGTTTCTAAATATTATATATAATTTAAAAATGTATATTACACATATAAAACATGCACATAAAACCTGACTCCAACAGCACAGAAATGTAAGTTGTAAGCTCTGTCACGGGATGGATGATTTTCTTGCTACTAGAAAAAACAGTGATAAATAAAAAATAAAAGCACTTCTCTTTTATTCACGAATGTATACTGAGAACCTAGGACAATACCTAGCCCATAACGGGCATTACATCCATTACTACTTCTGGAGTGATTGGTCTGTAGAAGTAAAAAATAAAATATCTTTGCAACATTTACAAAGCTTGCAAATGGCACCAATCTGCTAGGTGTGTATCCTTCCAGACATTTTTATGCATACACAATCACATAATGTACCAGTCTGAGTATATACAAAAACCATATAATTATAAATAGAACTGTAAGAGCATAACAGCTGTATCTTGCTTCTCACCACTTAATATACTGTAGCCATCTTAGCCCTACATAATTGCATATAAACTTTACACTAAATCTATTTTATAAATACTTCAGTTAGTTTTATTTTAACTGTGATTCTGGGTTGTGAACCATACTCCTCTAATACTCCTGTCAATTGAGAGCTAATACATCTAGAAGCGAAACAACAATATTATTTATTTAAATATGTCAAGGTCATCAAAGCATTACCTCAGAGGTGGACTGCCCATCATTTTTGGTGTCTTCTGCATGTTTCCAATTTCCTGTCTCATGGGGAGACTGTAAAATGATTTCTTCTGGAAACAGCACTTTTAAAACCAGAAAAGATAAGCACATAGATATAACTGAAAAGCTGAGAAAATATGAATAGAGGCTAGATACCTGTGGCTGATCCTAAAATCATTAATATTCCACTTCTTTCTTTCCTGGAGTGGAAAATAAAGTTATACTATTTTTAAACACCAGTACTACCTAATATTGGTAACAAAGCCATTTACAAGTACAAAAATGAATTACATTATGAGGGAAAAAGCAGAGCACTATCAACTTAGTTTCAACTATATAAGCATGCTACTTTTAGTTACTTAGCAAACTGTAGTAGTAAGAGAATACTAAAACTCTGCAACAGAAATTAAAACCATGTGAATATCACATAGTTTTACTTCTAATATTATGAGTGAAGAAACTATTTTACATGAAACCTATAAAAATATTCAGGGAATATGTAATACTATCATTCCACAAAAATAATACCTTTTGCACCTAAGTGGATGACTTATTCAAGTACAAAGTGGCACCATCTGTTTGTGGTCCTGCCAGAAAGAAAACAACATAAAATAACACTAAGTTCAGAACTATTAAGGTTAGCAATGAACTAAGATGGCCAAAACACCAATGACAAAACAATAGACTACAGAATAAAGAGAATCTGGGCTCCAATAAGCAAAGATACAAGGGCTGATATGCACTTTTTCAGAACTTGGGCCAGGTATAGATTTCTGGAAAATTCAGATTTGGGGGCCTTCAGGGCCACCTGGCAGCTGCCCACTGGGTCATAAGATGCATGTGGATGCTCTGAGGCCACCATTAGTGCCCCATTTCCACCTCGGGAACCCGAGGGTGGTGTATACACAGCTGTTGTGAGGTTTCTGTGAGGTGTCCCTTTCTCAGCTGACCCCAAGACCCTTCTCTAGGCACAGAGGTTGTGGGCAGCCCACCTTGTCCCCTCAATATAATCTTCCATGAACAGTTGCCTGGAATACAACAAACTCCACCCACAGAGGAATAACAACCAGAAAAGAACCATTCTAGCACTTAGCAAAATTGACTCTAAGAAAAAAACCTTAAAGCAGATCAAAGAGAAACACGCAAGGAGGCTGATTATAGCCTGTTCTGGCCCCCAGGTTCTCACATCCCTGAGACATGGGTCACTGGACACTCTCCAACTTCTTCATGGCAGAGAGAAAGGAGGAAAGAGTTCAAAATCTTTTCAACTCTATCAGGGTAAGACAGTACCAAGCAAACAAGAAAACTGTATCAGCCTGAAGATTGCTATCATACCTTCTAATAGCAACGAAAAAACATGAATCAAATACTAGCCAATAAATTTCAGAAACACAGCGAGAGAGAAATTCACACACACACAAAAAAACTCATTATATTTTTCATTTGGGTACACAAGAAAGGCTTATTATAAAGTCAAGCAGCTGAAATACTTTATCATATTAATAGGTTGAAAAAATAACTGTCTCAAAAAATGTTGAAGAGGCAACCAATAAATTTTCAACATCAAGATCTTAGAATATGACTTGATAAATAACTCCTTAACATGATTAATCCAAAGAACCCAAAGGTACTAAACGGCATAATACTAGAAGTGTCTACATTAAGAAACAAGACAAGCCGGGCTCGGTGGCTCAGCCTGTAATCCCGCGCTTTGGGAGGCTGAGGTGAGTGGATTGCCTGAGCACACGGGTTCGAGACCCGCCTGGGCAACTTGGTGAGACCTCATCTCTACAATAAATCAAAAAAATTAGCTGGGCATGGTAGCGCGCATCTGTAGTTCCAGCTACTTGGAAGGCTGAGGTGAAAGGATTGCCGGAGCCCAGCGGGTTGAGGCTGCAGTGGCTGGGAGCGGCCACTGTACTGCACACCAGTCAGGGTGACAGAGTGAGGGTCCAAAAAAAAAAGAAACAAGACAAAGACACAAGGAGAAAACAATGAGAAAAAATAAAATAGTCAAGGAGGGGATAAGAGGAAAATAAACAAGAATTCTGAAGGAGGACCAAGAACAGATGGAAAATCATAATGGAAGAAAGCCTCTGAAGTACAAACTCTTGTCAGGAGGGAGACGCAATAATGCAAAGACGCCAATTTTCCCTATAATTCTGGCATCCTTGCACAAAGATATGAAAATATTTATTGTGTAATTTCAACCAAAGATCAGGTGAATGTAACATCCAAAAATCAATGAACATGCAGATACAAGCACCTTTATATCTCCAAAAGTATTTGGAAATGGAGCTATGAACATGGGGCACACAAGCATGGTGCGTGGAGCCCACCTCTACACAT
>CAUYQG010058058.1:0-40798 GCA_963574415.1 Tarsius wallacei
GTGGATTGCCTGAGCCCGCGGGTTGGAGGCCCGCCTGGGCAGCTTGGCGAGACCTCATCTCTACAATAAATCAAAAAATTAGCCGGGCGTGGTAGCGCGCGCCTGTAGTTCCAGCTACTTGGAAGGCTGAGGCAGAAGGATCGCCGGAGCCCAGTAGGTCGAGGCTGCGGTGGCCGGGAGCGGCCACTGCACTCCATTCTGGGCGACATAGTGAGATTCCAACTCAAAAAGAAAAAAAGAAAAAAAAAAGAATACTGTAAATACGAAAATAAAATGAATACAATCTAGTAAGTTTTTCTCCTCCATCAGCTCTCACTCATATATAACTTCCTCAGAGGAGTTTTCTATGACTTCCCAGATTAGGTAATCTTGCACTCATAACTTCTTCATAATTTTTAATTTATGTGACTATTTGATTCAAGTGTCTTCCTAAACAAAATTGAGCATAAGGACATAAAATTTGCCATTTTTGTTCACTTTTGTACCCCCAGTTCCAAAAACAAAAGTTATTCAAGAAATACTCATTGAATAAGTGAATGAACGAATCTCTCTGGGACTCAGTTACTGCCACACTGAAATGAAAAAAAATTGCAGGCATCTTCCCTTTACCTACAAGTTAAATTCCAAAGGCCATCAACTTAGAAACTACTTTTCATAAAAATAGTGCTTGACAACCTGGATGCTAGGTCAAATTCTAGCTTATACAATGAATAATATCTCTGATGTGTTTGAGTCACACATCGTCAACATTAGTAACAATGAGGGAAAATGTATTTTTATTAGTAAACATGTTTACTACTCTTAACTGCATAATATAGGCATAAATGCTAATTACAGAGATTCTGTCTTATATTTGAGTTAAGTACACAAGAACCCAACACTTTCTTTAGCATAGTTTGCTTCTGTAGTTGCCATTCTAAAGTCAGAAAGGGTTTGGACTGAGGTTGCATCTGGTATGAAAGGAGATATTACTAGGTGATTTTCCAGTAGTCTACCTTTCCATAGATATGTCTGTTCTTAGTTCCATACATGTATAAATGAGAATAAGTCATAATACAGTTACCTTTCATAGATATTTTGAAACATAC
Organism: Tarsius wallacei; assembly: GCA_963574415.1. Taxonomy (NCBI): domain Eukaryota; kingdom Metazoa; phylum Chordata; class Mammalia; order Primates; family Tarsiidae; genus Tarsius; species Tarsius wallacei. The sequence continues at coordinate 1,089 of CAUYQG010058058.1, forward strand.
AGAGATAGATGTAGGTCTCGAACTTCTCTGCTACCCACAGGAAGGTCAAATAGTTTGCTTATAAACAATACTGCCTGACTTGAATACACCTCATCTGATTCTAAGGTGTGTAGAGAGTCACTCTACAGTAGGGTTCCTAATGCTGTGTAGATAAGCTAGAATATTAGGGACATAACATAGTAATAGTAAAAATAATTGTTCATTAGATGAGGCTGCTGGCCCCAATAGTGTTGTTACAACCCGATCCAATAATTGGCTGCTAGCTCTCACAGCCAATTAAAATAGGAGAGACAGAGACTGTGACAAAAGGGAGTGTATAATTTCTATAATCAGGTTAGAGGGAAACAGTTTGGCATCATTGCCAAAAAACCTGCTCCAAGCTTTCAGACATTCCCAATGGCCTTGGTCCACTATAATCATTAGGTGGTCTGGCTTGCCAGACTGTTTCTTCTTCAGCAATGGCTTATTAGATAAGATTGGTCAGGCAAGGCTGTGCTAGGAGAGAAGTGGATGGGAGGCAAATAGGAAAAATGTACTTTTGAAGCCTAGCAGCCTTTACGTTTGGGCCTACTCAACCACAAGATACAAGTTTTTAAGTATTTTCTAAATGACTTTGCAATATAACCAAAATGACCTCCTTTCAGCCTATAACAATAACATCACTTATTCTCTAGACACAATTAAATCAGTCCATTGGCATTATTCTCAACTTCCCCATTATTTTCATTTTTTAAAATACATGCAAGCACTTAAAAAGAGCAAAAATTCTTAGCTCCTCTTTACAACAATTAAAACAATAAAGTGACATTGAGTGCTTATCGCCAGTGTTCTAAAGCTTTACATGAAATAACTCACTAATTAGGTTATACAAAACCCTAGTAAAGACATTCATGATGTTATCCTTATTTTAAACAAATTGAGGCAGAGAGATAAATAACTAAAATCACATAGCAAGTGTATGGCAGAACAGGGGCTTAAACCCAGGCAGATTGGGTCTGGGAACATTCTTCTACTGTATGCTTTCTCCTTTAGGATAACGTGGGCTCTTGAAAGGAGTCAGGTGATTGCACTGTTTCCTCCCTTGAACCATCATAGGCAGCAATGTACTGAGCTTTTTAGCTGGTCAGCTGGGTCCCCAAATATGCTGCCGGCCCAGGATCCACATAGCATCCAGGAAGCGACGGTGTCCAGATGCAGAATGCAACACCCAAGAGTTCAGTGATGGTAGCAGCCATGAGGCCCCCGAAGTACTGCAGCTCTGGTGGCTTAATGGGCCAGCACGCCAGGTCCCAAGTATTGACTCAACAGATCAGCAAGCCAGGCACCAAGAGTGTCGGTGGTTCTGTGGGCAGGCAAGCCAGCCCCCTAAGGTGTATCTCAGCTCAGTTCTTTGTATTCTCAGCCTTTTACTGGCCTGTGCTTACTAGCTTACATCGTACTTCTGGTTTCACTCCAGCAGCTCTCAGTGGTTTACACTTACAGACTTATCTAGCGTATATAGCTCTATCAGCTCCAACAACCTTAAACAGCAGCTCTAATGACTTTCAGCAGTTCTAGTTCAAACAAACAGAAAGCGAGAAAACAGAATTTATTAGAAGACCAAAAAGGGGCCGGGCTCGGTGGCTCAGCCTGTAATCCCGCGCTTTGGGAGGCCGAGGTGAGTGAATTGCCTGAGCCCACAAGTTCGAGACCTGCCTGGGCAACTTGCGAGACCCCATCTCTACAATAAATCAAAAATTAGCCGGGCGTGGTAGCACGCACCTGTAGTTCCAGCTACTTGGAAGGCTGAGGCGGAAGGATTGCCGGAGCCCAGCAGGTTGAGGCTGCGGTGGCCCGGAGCGGCCACTGCACTCCAGTCTGAGTGACAGTGAGGCTCCAACTCAAAAAAAAAAAAACCCAAAGAGGTACTTACATCAGAAGGGAACCCACAAGAAAGTTGCTGATTTGGAGGCCCAAAACCAGGTCCTTGTATAGTCCCAGGATCGAGCTGATTGGCTGACTTTAACAGTGAGCTGAAGGTTTGGCACCAATCAGCTAGAGGTATGGGCCTATCTGTGAGCTGATTGGTTGGCACTTAGCACCAATCAGCTGGAGGTATTGTGGTAAATTTTCAATTCCAGGAAGTGAGTGTTTTTGCTCTAGTCTGAGGGGCTTGCAGGGAGTTTGTTACCAAAGCGAGTGTTTGTGCTTTAGTTACAGAGCCTTGCAGGAAGTTTGTAAGTTTGTTACTTTGTTACTGTGACCCGGCCTGTCTGCCTGCCTACTTGTTTTCTAATTACCTCCTCTCTCAGCATTTTCTTGAAAATTGAGAGACCACTCTGGCACACAAAGCAGAGCCTAATAAGCAGTGATCTGGATGACCTGTGGGGGTGGCTTTATAGAGGTCCCGCGCATTCCACTAACATGCCACTCTAAAACAAGAAAGATGTTCTTTTTGCTGCTGTCTTTTTAAAAAGTTCTCTCTTGAGATGTCTGTTTTTTGCTTTTTCACTCTTGGGAGACTTATTTATTCTCCCCTTTAACTTCATCTTTCTGTAATCCATATCCTTCTTTGAGACTTTGAAACAACCACAAAATCTCACTACTCACCCACCTCTTTGATAATCACAGATTTTGTAGTTCTACCTTAATCCTAATCTTCCCTGGTAAAGCCATCAGAAGTGGCTTGCCAGCTGAAAAATTAAATGACATAAATTTAGAAAAGAGACTTTATTTTTTGTGAAGTGTTGTAGTCTGTAAGGTGGCATTTTGACAAGCTGGGACATGTAGCCTCCACAAAGCCCAGAGTCCCAAAGCCCCTTGAGTCCCAGAGTCCCTTGGAAGGAGGGAGGAGTAAGAAGGAATTTAAGTTGAATGGGTTGGCCAAACATAGATATTTAACAGGTTATAAGAGGAGCTATGATTACTTATGAAAGTGGTCCTAAACGCATGTGTACTGAATAAACATGTATGTAACGTATGACTCATGTTTACATTGGGGTGGAGACTTAGCATTTACATGTGTTGTAATTAGTTCTTTCATGTCCAAAGGTCTTTTTAGGACATAAAGGCATTTAAGTGCTCAGTCTCTGTAAACTGGCCAGAACCAGTCTATGGTCCACGGTCTTTTTATTAGGAGAAAGTTATTGAAACGTGTCCACTTAAAACTGTAGTTATGGCTTATGGAAGGGGGGGAGGCTCTGTCAGTTATCTGTCAGTTGGTAAACTAATTGTTTTAACATTGCTTATCTCAAGGTCAGTGTTTGTTTAGCTGCTAAAGAAAATGAAAATCGGCCAGGCACAGTGGCTCACGCCTATAATCCCAGTACTTTGGGAGGCCGAGATGAAAGGATTGTCTGAGCCCACAGGTTTGGGATCAGCCTGGACAACTTGGCGAGACCTCATCTCTACAATAAATAAAAAAAATTAGCCAGGCATGGTGGTGCATGCCTGTAGTTCCAGCTACTTGGAAGGCTGAGGCAGAAGGATCACCTGAGCCAGAAGGTCGAGATTGCGGTGGCCATGAGAGTGCCTGGGCCATAGAGTTAGACTCCAACTCAAAAAAAAAAAAAAAAAAAAGAAAGAAAGAAAATGAAAATTATGGCAGTTAGAATAGAGTTTATTCATTTAAGTGTAGACAGTGTATGACTTAACCTTTGTCTGGCATGGATTTAGGTCTTGTTTTTAATTTGGTATTTTATTTTAAAAGTCTCCTTTTGTAGTCTCATGATCTTCAACATTAATGTTGGTCAACTGTTGTGTCTAAACCAAAAAAGGAAGGGGCTATAATGCATGTCTGATGTCCCATCCGGTCATGACCAGGAACTCAGTTTTTAGGGTTTTTCTGGGGTCCCCTTTGCCAAGAAGGTGTTTATTTAGGCAGTTGGGAGGCTTAGGATTTTATTTGTAATTTACAGGTTTTGACCATAGCAATTTTAGGGTATGTTACACTCTCCCGCTCCTTCCCAAAAATCTCGGGCTGAAAAGTTCTAGGTCAGGTTTGCTTTTCTGGTAAAGATTCCTGTTTCCCAGAGATAAGACAGTACCATGGACGCGGTACTGTTCCTACCTGCATCCCTGCAGTACCGCCCAAACCTGATAGTTGTTCCCGTTGTCAAACAAGGGCTCCAATCCTAGCTTCAGACAATCTGACACAAAGGAACTATCGTGTAGCAGGGCTATTCGTGTACAGCACTCGGTTATACACAGCTTTCTTCCCTGTCCTCCGGTTTCGGTCACTGCCATTATGGGGTTTATAACCGACATCCGGGCTGAATCCCTCACTCCTTTTATGGCGGGTGAGAGCGCGCAGCGCGTCGGATTCTACTTCCTGAAGCAGAAAAAGCCTCTAAAGGAGGCCCAAGCTTCGGAAGCGGCCTTTGAAAGAGGCCCAAGCAACCACGCAATTCTCGTTGCCCCGCCTCCCAGAGGCTATCGAGTACGCAGGTTACGTCCGTGAACTACAATTCCCAGAAGCTCCGGGGCGCGGAATCGGCCCAGACACCATTTCCCAGATGTCTTCGGGCAGGTTTCTACCTACCATCAAAAACCCAGTGTGACGTCATCGGCTTCCTAGCAGGGTGGGCGGCGGCGTGCAAAGTGATGTAGAGGTGCAAGTGGACCTCGTTTTGGGAGGGTCGCGTAGCACGAGCCGCTTCCTGTCACTTCTTTTCTAACAAAGTGGTAATACAGAGTGCAGCTTTCGCCCCTTTTTTTTCTTGTTAGATCTTATTTATTTAACATGTATTTTCCAAGCCTTCTATGTATTCGTCTGCACTTCTGATTTGTGCACTGTGAGATTGAAGAAAGATGATAGATGGACCACTAGAACAAAGATTTTCACTGTCATTATATTAATTCAGCTCATCAGGAAAGCCACGATTCTCTGCGCTAACTGCCCTTCCTCGCCTTCTGCAACACACAGACATACATCCTGAAAAGCACAAAGGGATGAAAAACAAAAAATAAGCACCATTCAGATAATCCCTGAACATGTTCTTTCCGCCTTTAAAAAAAATTTAGATATCTATATGTTTATTTCTCTAAATTATATAATACAGAGAAATAAGTTGTGTATTAGTTGTGTGTATACTTTACTTATACTTTAAAATATTCTAATTTATATTTAACAAAATGTTTACACATTCATTTTGAAATTTTTCCTGTTAATTAATTGTTTTTAATTGTTTTTATAATATAATTGTTATTTGTATCACATAAGAAGTAACTAATCTTGGGCCCTATATTAGCATTTCTTTGCAGGTTTCCTAAACACTTCTTTTTATTTTGAATCCCTAGCAAATACTTCAGTCTGTTATTGTTGAAACAATTTTCTAAAATTGTTTTATTAGCTGTAATAATTACATTATTGTTATGTTTAAAAGTAATAAAAAGTTCATTTTGGTTAAGAGATACATGATGAATAAATAAAAATGGGAATTAGGGGCAGGGATTACTCAACAAGATTGGCAACGTATTGATCATTGTTGAAGTTGGTGAAGGATACACAGGTGTTCACTATACTATTCTATTTTGTATCTATTTGAAATTTTCTACAATAAACTTTTTAAAAAATGTATACCATCATTCCTGTGAGACCAGCTAATCCTTTTCTGCCTAGCCGGGCTCGGTGGCTCAGCCTGTAATCCCGCGCCTTGGGAGGCCGAGGTGAGTGGATTGCCTGAGCCCGCGGGTTCGAGACCCGCCTGGGCAGGCGAAACATCATCTCTACACTAAATCAAAAAAATTAGCCGGGCATGGTAGCGCGCGCCTGTAATTCCGGCTACTTGGAAGGCTGAGGCGGAAGGATCGCCGGAGCCCAGGTGGAGGCTGCGGTGGCCGGGAGCGGCCACTGCACTCCAGTTTGGGCGATCGAGTGGGACTCCAACTCAAAAAAAAAAAAAAGCCTTTCCTGCCTCATGTTCAAGTCATTCTTGGCTACTCCAAATGAAGAATTTTCACCTCTGCTGTCATTGTCATATTGCATATTCTTTTCCCTGGACCCATTCTCTTCCTGTTTTCCCCACAGTACTTCATAAAGTAAATACATTTCAACTCTTCCTGGAGCACCCCTTCCACCTCCATGCTGTTCTCCCGATCTCAGTCTGTCTCTTCAGTTACTGCTTCCTTATCAAGGTCAGGGTTCTTATTCTCTTGAGTCCAGAAATCCTGCAGTGGTATCACATAGGTTGCCTCTGCCAATATTAAGAACGTATTTCTTCTACAGTTTTCTAAAACCACATCTCCTTTGAGACACAAGGCACACTGAGGAGCAAACCATCTGGCTGTTATAACCCTTATCACTTCTTGTTGCCATTACCTATATACCTTTTAATCTCTCATACATACATGACTTTGGCTCTGTCTCATGTCTCAATGCATCCTGTGTGGCATCAATGTGCCTGACAGAGTAGATGCTCAGTAAATAGTTATTGAATCAATGTCCACATGGATGAATCACCCAGCAAACATTCTGCTTTTTATCTGCAACCCTGGGATCTGACAGGCATGAATCCCTATGCCTGTCGGTAAAGTAGCATCTGGTGCCTGTGCTTCTCCCCTCCCACTGGTGAATCTAATCCTTCCCTTTTTAATTCTTGTTCCAAAAAGTTCTCCTCCTCCTCTGCTTTTAAAAGGTGCCTACCATCTGCTCCCCACCCACAACCTTCTGTCCCTCACAATTTTCACACCCACCACTTAGCTTCTATCTGTCCCAACTTTGCCAGAGATGCCACTTCTTTCTGCTTCCTGTATGACTTTGCTCTCACGCTCTTTTCAATTTTCAATCTCTTCTTTTCTAGTGACTCATTATCACTTTAATCAAGTCTAGGTAAGTCTCTACTATTTAAAAATATCTTCATTAGACCTACATGCTACTTTAATCAGCAAGCTAATTCTCTTCTAATATGGCCAGATTTCATTCCCTTAAGACATCTATTTTCTCCATTATCCTCCTACCAATCCACTTATTCCATAGCTCCTTAAATTTGACCTCCTTCTCTAAAACTCAATTATATTTACTTTTAGAGAAAGGAAAATTAAAACTATACTAATATAATTTTCACCAGTCAGGCAAAACTCCTAAATATGACAATATAGTCTTTGTTAAGACTGTGGAGAGTCAGTCTCATATGTAGCTGCCAAAAGTAGAAACCCCATGAAGGCAATATCCAACAAACTTACAAATTTATATACCCTGAGACTCAACAATTCCAATTCTAGGGATTTACTCATATATCTGAACATATTTTAAATGACATATATACAAGGTTATTCACTGAATGATTTGTAATAGGAAAAGATTGAGAATAACATAAATTATCCTAAATTTTCTCCATCATGAGATTGGCTAAATAAATAATTGCCATACATACAATGAAATGCTGTGCAGTTTGTGATGGTTAATTTTTTGTGTCAACTTGACTAAGCTATGGTGCCCAGTTGTTTGGTCAAACACTAGATGTTTCTGTGAAAGTATTTTGTAGTTGTGATTAATATTTGCAATCAGTTGACTGTAAGTAAAGTTGATTACCCTCCATAATGTGGGTGGACCTCATCCAATTAGATAAAGACCATAAGAGGAAAAATCAGGGTTTCCAGTAGAAGGAAAAATTCTGCCTCACGATTTTAACATAGAAATTTTGCCTGAGTTTCCAGCCTGATGGCCTGCTCTGAACATTTTGGACTCAAGGTTGCAATATTAACTCACCTAAATTTCCAACCTGCTGGCCTGCCCTATGGATTTCAATCTTGCCAGTCCTCACAATCATGTGAGTCAATCATTTAAAATAAATCTCTGTAAATCTCTATCTGAATCCATGTCTATCTATCTATCTATCGATATCTATCTATGTTTTATTGCTCTAAAGAACCCTGAATGATACACAGCTATGAAAAAGAATGAAGACACTATATGGGAAAACACTCTCTATATGGGAAGAGTTCTAGGATGCTATTTTGAAAATTTTAGGAAAGAAATCCAGGTATATAATGTTCTATTTGGAAAAAAAAAAGGAATTGAAACAAGAATGTGTGTTTATATTTGCTTATGTCTGCACCAAAACTCTGGATCGATACACAAAATAATTAAAGTTGTTACTTGGAGGTTCTAGACAGTTGGAAGAGAGGGTAGGAGTGACAAGTTTTTCATTGTGTTTTTTACACTTTTGTCATTTTTGGACCATAGACTATTTATACATATTCAAAAACTTAAGTTTTGAGGACTCAGCTAATCCCAGATTGGTAAATCTATTCTTTCTGGTACAAATCCAAACTCAGTAGCATTCTCATTACACACACACCAATTTCTCCTTGTAATTTTCTCATCTAGCTTCTGTGTACTTTCCCCTCCTAGTTCTCTGATGTACCTTACTTCTCTTTCTTTGACTCTTCTCTGTGTTTCTTGAACACAGACATTCTCCAAAGTTCTTTCTTTAGCATCTTTTCTCTGACTCTCTAGTCTTTCGGGCTGTAGCTTAAATTATTACCTCTGTGTACTAGGTCTGTATCTCTTCACAGAGCCAATTCACACATTTCCAATTACTTCCTAGATATCTCCAGATCCATAACAATATTCTGTTGGCATCACAAACTAATGTGTCCAAAAAGGAGTCCATTATCTTCAACCCACTTTTTCTACCAGTTACCATGTTGCATGGTACCCCTAAGTTCAAAAAAGATGTTTTTGGTGGTCACAATGACTGGTACCCCTAAGTTCAAAAAGATGTTTTTGGTGGTCACAATCAGGTTTCTCAACTTCACTGCAAGTTCTACTCGAACTTAGTGGGCCTAAGTCAGTAATGAGAAATATTTTAAAATGTCTGAAGCAATCCTGCACAGCAGGAACTGTCCCACCCAATGACACAATGCCAATGGAGTAAGGACCTCACCATCTATACCATCCTTTTTGTTCAAAATCTGTTGTCCTCTACAACTCTTTTCTTTTTTCTTACCCCCACATTAAGTTGGTCATCAAGCCCTACAGATTCCACTTCTGAAATATCTCCTTCTCTCCTTTGCTGTTGCCACTGGCTTAGTTCACATATGAACTCTCAGCTACAACTTTACCAAAATTTTCTAAACTTACTCTAATCTTACTTTTCCTGCTTTTCACATTACTGTCAAAGTTCTCCTCCCCCAAAACACCTAATCATGGTGTTCTTCGATAAGTAGTATAACCTAATCACTATCTTGAAAGCCTACTTTCCCAGCCTCTTTTCTACTTCTGATCTGTGTGGGACAAAGCAGTCATTTCCACCCCCTCTATGCTCTCTTCTGGAAAAGAAAAATGTCCTGAGAAATAACTGATCCTACTCCGACACTCTTAGGATTCCCATGCAAATAATCATCATCATCATCCACCTGTTTATTGGAATCTCCCTTTCTTCTCTACAAAGATCAAGGTTCATCTTTTTCTAGGACTTAAGGATGGATAAAGGGCATAGCATCCAGTCTCCATAGGTAAAGATCAAGACTGTGACACAAGACACATGTACTGAATCTCCACATCTGCTCCCATCTGACCCAAACTGCACTGGTTAATGGAAAATACTCTTTCCTAAAACGCCCCTGACTCAAGATGCATTTGAGGAAACCATATACTAAATTACTTACAAGTTAGATATGTGAAACTAAAATATCAGTTTTACAAAGTGTCATGGTCAGAAAAGTTCACATGCTCAGGGAACCCAGATTTCTCATTTCTGTGGTACCACTAACTAGCTATGTGGTATTACATAGTGAGACCTGCACTTCAGTTTTCTTTATCTGTAAAATTAGGGGTAACACTTGACTCTACATCTTTCCACCTCCTGTGGCAATATGAGAAAATATAAATAAAATTATGATAAATTAAGGGGGACAAATATCCATGACCCTAACTTTTATTGAAGTCCAAAATATTGTGAACCTTTGAGCTGAGTTGGTGAAAGAGTGGACTGTGTACTCTTTCCCACCTCAACAGCAGCCATAAAGGGTCTCTCCTCCTCAAATTCTACAGGTTTCCTCATACAGGGAAGAATTTGCCAGGAAAGCCTGGCCTGGGGATTAGGAGAGTATATTAGCTAAATTAGCTTATACAGGTAATGCTTACCTTGAACTAGGCACCATTCTAAGCACTTCACACATTTTCTAATCCTCATAACAACAGCAACAGACAGGTATTGTAGTGGTTTGGAAGATGTTTCCAAATTCTTTGATACTCCCTTCAAAAGGTGAAGTCTAACTCCCCTTCCCTTGAGTGTGGGCTGGGACTTGGTGACTTCTTTAAATGAATAGAAAAAAATGGAAGTGATAGTGTGTGACCCCAGAGGCTAAGTCATAAAAGGTGTTGCAGTTTCCTCCTTGCTTTCTTTCTTGAATCACTTACACAGAATGCCCAGCCACTGATTGTTGTGGTTATGAACACACGCACATACACGAACTGACAGAAATGATAGGTTCAGAACCTCTGTCTCCAAAATTACAAGTTAGAGATCACACTTTTTGCCTATCTTCCTTTTGTGACAGACCAAAGGCTATTACTAACCTGCCTGTACTTTGTTGTATTCATCATAAAGGCAGAGCAGGAAAGATATTAGAGAAGGAGCCTGGTCTCGGGCAGGTTTCTCAACTTCACTGCAAGTTCTTCGCCTCTCCTATGAGCCCAGTGACATTAATCCGTGGCCCTCTCTCTATGCTTATTGCCCTCTAGCTTACTGAGTACCCTGTTCATGCTTATCTTTTCCAGATTGTGTTGTAAGCTCCTTGTGGACTGAGATCACATCAGGCTTGGCAAACTCAGTCTGAGGGTTTAGTAAATATTTGTTAAGTAAATGAGGGAATGATTAGCTGATGATAAATTGCCTCAGTGATGTTCCCGTTGTGCCTTATTTCCTTACACACCCAGCTGCAGTTGTGCACTGGTTCTCTTTTATTTGACCCTCCAAATGCATTTTTTACTCACCTCTGAGCCCCACCAAAAGGCTGATCTCTGCGGACTTTTTAGAGGAGGCAAACATTTGCCTCTACCCTCTTAAAGTGGGGTGTGTGTGTGTGTGTGTGTGTGTGTGTGTGTGTGTGTGTGTTTTAAGCTGCATCTGAGAATTAAATTGACATAAAACAGATTGTTATGGTCCAAGTAACACTCAGCTGTTCACCTTGATACCAGTAAATCAAAGGGGCAGGGAACTGGTAGAAAGAAGTTTATTTCTGAGTTCGGATTCAGGGAGCAGAGCCAGACTCAGGTCTTTCTAAAATGGTTCTGCTCACCCTCTAGGCTTTTACAGTTCACTTTTATAGTCCAGAGTTGTCGGTACCTATACACTAGCCATGTGACCAGCAGAGCATTGTATAGAACTTGAGTTTTAGCTGCATTTATCGATAGTGACATTTTTCTGTCCAGACTTCCTGGTGCCAGGTATCAGAGGTATCTCATAGCTTTTATCAGTAGGGACCAGCAGAAGTGGCAATCAAGCTTGCCATAAAGGGCCTAAGACATGATGCATTATGCAAATGTTACACAAATCACAAAACTTATGATTACATTGATACAAAAGTTATATAATTCACAAGACTTATGATTGCATTGATTCTATATTATTCAAACTTAAAACCACTCAGAAAAAGGGAGTAAAAGGAGATTTGCATCTTTCAGTTGATGGGGCATAGACTACAGGGAAGTCAACGATCCCCTGAAGCTACTCACTGGGAGTGCATAGGAGATAAGGGAAGCACACCTTTTATTAGCTCTCAGGAATATTGTTCAGGAATGTACAGGAGCATTTGCACCCTGGGCATGCCCTTCTCTAGGGGCTGTGACAATATGGACAGACATTAGAGGGTCTCTGTATCAAGATCGATGGAGAAAAACATTCAATAGTTTTTCCCCTGGAGTTTGCCAACACTTTAATTTTGGCTCAGTGAAACTGATTTCAAATGTCTGGACTCCAGAACTGTTAGAATAAATCTCTGTTGTTTTGACCCACAAAGCTTGTGGTAATTTGTTATACCAGCCATAGAAAACAAATATATTATTCTTTTGCCCTTGATCTTTCAGGCTCAGGGTGTTTTTCTACAACTGCTGGATGCTGGTGTTCTACTGGCCTTCTGTTGCACTTTCTCTAATTAGTGTGCCATCAGTCTCTTGCTGGGATCCTGCCAAGAGGTGACGTGAAGAAAACAAAGGACCAAACAAGAAGAGGTCCCTGAAATTCCTTCTTTTACCAACAGATCCACCCTTTGTTTTCTGGTCTTGGGCAGTGCTGGGGCCATTTGCTCCTCAGAACTGTGGTTCCAGATTTCTCTTGGCCCTGTAGTATTTTCCTCAGAACTTCATTTTTCAGAGGCCAGAATCAAGATGAATCCCCTAGCTCCTGTTGAGGAGTGAGTTCATCCATGGCTTGGGCCCTCAGAAGCTCATCTGAGGCAGAGGATATGCTCAGGGCAAAATCTAGAATACAGGTCTCATTCCATTATGAGGTCATTCATGTTGGTCCCTCTTTCCCTTTCCCTGCCCATACCATCTTTACAGCAACAAATCCAGTGAGAGACATGACCTTCCCTGAACTTTTCTTGTTGTATAAAACTATTTTTCCTGGGAAAGACTCCTTACCATTGGCTGGAAAGCAATATACCACCAAAATTTAATAATTGCAGTTTGGGTGGGAAGCGTTAATAGATTTCTTTTCTCAACATCAACTTATTCTGCAATATCTCTTGAACTTTTAGCAACTGCCAACACTTTCCAGCATTGACAGACCACAGAATAAAAGAACAGGAAGCAAAGTAATTATGCATGGTTTAACAGTATGCCTTGTTCCAATCCAGCAAGTAAGTATGGTCTTAATTTTACAGTTCACTTTTGTAGTGGAGCCAGAATTTCTAAAGGGAAACAATTTGATTCCTAATACCCGTGCACGAAGGTTTCCAATTGAATTCATGAGCTGTGCTCATTCAAGGACTCAGACTGGTGTGGTAGGATTGTCACCCCCATTGAGGCAGGATGGATGCCCTACAACCACCTAAATCTTCTTCAGATGTCAAGACTGATGACCTCACACACCAAGAGGGTAAGAAGGTTTATAAAGAGAGCATGGCAGATTCCCAAACTGGTTTAAAATGTCTTGAGAAAAACGGGGCGGGGTGGTGGGGGGAGCTCAGGTTGAGGTTTTATGGGAAAGGACCCTCCATCCAGGCTTTCTTTTTCTTTTTCTTTCAACCTGGACACCATTGATTGGAAATCAGGCTTTCTTATCAGCTTGTCCAGATGTGGTACAGAAGGGGAAGAGGGAGTGGCTTGAAAGTTATCAGTAGGCCAGGCTGGGTGGCTCAGCCTGTAACCACAGCACTTTGAGAGGCCAAGGCGAGTGGATTGCCTGAGGCCGCGAGTTAGAGACCAGCCTGGGCAACCTGGTGATACCTGGCAGTACCTCGTCTCTACAATAAAATACAAAATAGCCGGACGTGGTAGCGCGCACCTGTAGTTCTGGCTACTTGGAAGGATGAGGCAGAAGGATAGCTGGAGCCCAGAAGGTCGACACTGGAGTGGCTGTGAGCATGCGTGCCACTGCACTCCAGCCTGGGCGCAGGAGTGAGGCTCCAACTCAAAAAAAAAAGAAAAAGAAAAAGAAAAGAAAGTTATTAGTAACTATCAAAAACGCAAACAGACTTAATTACAGGTGGTTTCTACATGAAAGATCAAGAACCTTGTGGAAAAGAACTCCTTCTAAGGGAAGTAAAGGTGGATGTATATCAGGTGTCAAGGACAGAGGGCCCATAGCTGATGTAAAAAATAATTTTGAATACTACATGCTGTCTAATATTTAAACAATCCTCTTTCTCAGTTGCCTGAACTGTAGGAAAAAAAGAGCAGCAATAAAAATTAAGGACAATTCCTTGATCAAAGAGGTGCTTCTTCAGAAATCTCTATTAGCCCTTGAAGGTAAAGGGGACATCCCTGCTTTGAGGCACAAGTAACAAAGAATAAAGAATATGGGTGACCAGCAGTTTCTGGGATAGAAGAAGAGACTAGTAGGGGAAGGGTCTTCTTTGTGGCTTCTGCCTGGAAAGCTCTTTTTCCCAGATATTGCTATGGTTGCCTCTTTTCATCCTCCAGGACTACAAAAGATTCTATTTTTCAAAAGTAGTGGCAGAATTATTTCCAGTATCAAATGTTCTTCCAGAACCTTGCTACCCTTCAGCAAGAAATGGAGCCTGTTCTCCCAATCCACCTCCCAACCTGGGTGGGACTTTGTTACTGCATCCATGAATAGTGTGCATCTGATGAAAGTGCCAATGAGTGACTTTCAATCCTTGGTCATAAAAAATAAGATGCTATTGTCTTCCTGGCTATTTCTCAGGATACTTACCCTTGAAACCCAACCCTCATGCTGTGAGAAAGTCCAGGCATCTGGAAAGAATGCCTGTGGGTGTTTTGACCTACAACAAATACTGAGGTATCAGCAGGCAGCCAGCATCAACTGCCAGGTATGTGAGTTAGCCTATAGATGATTTTTCAACCCCATTCTTCAAGTCTTCCAACTGAGCCCCAGACAAACATCATGGAACAAAGGCAAACTTTGCCCTCTATGCTGTGTTCAAATTCCTGACCTAGAAATCTATGAACATAATAAATCCTTGTTTTAAGTCACCATACTTTAGGGTAATTTGTTATACAGTTGTAGTTACTGGAAATTCAGATGTTACTACATAGAGGCCTTTCTTGACCTCACTCACCAAAATTACATCCACCAGTTATTCTCCATCACATTATTCTATTTCATTTTTTTGTATTTTTATTGTTGTAAAATATGCATAATATAAAATTTCCCATTATAACCATGCTCAAGAGTACAATTCAGTTGCGTTAAGTTCATTACAATATTGTACAGAATTCACCATCATCCATTTTCAGAACCTTTTCATCATCCCAAACAGAAATTCTATATCCATTAAATGATAACTTCCCATTCCCCTTTCCTCCCAGCCCTTATCATTTCTATTCTACTTTGTCTTTATAAATGTGCCTATTCTAGGTACTTCAGTTAGAAGTGAAACCATACAATATTTTCTATTTTGTGTTTGGCTTATTTTACTTAGCATAGTGTTTTCAAGTTTCATTTTGTTATAACATGTATCAAAATTTCCTTCTTTTTAAAGTTTGGCTAATATTCATTGTATGTACATACCACATTTTGTTATTCATTCAATCATTAATGGATACTTGGGTTGCTTCTCCCTTTTGGCTATTGTAAATAATGCTGCTATGAACATGGGTGTATAAATATCTCTTCAAGATTGTATTTCTATTCTTCTGTGTTTAACTTTTTGAGGAATCACCAAACTGTTTTCCGTTGTGTCTGCACCATTTTACATTTCTGCCAACAAAGCGTGAGGGTTCCAGTTTCTCCTCATACTAGATAACACTTGTTATTCTCATTTTTAAAAATAATATAAAAAATAATAACCTTCCTAATAGATATGAAGTGGGATCTTATTGTGGTTTTGATTTGCATTTCCCTAATAGCTAGTTATATTAAGCATCTTATTATGCGCTTACTTGTACAGTGTAACTTCTTTGGAAAAATGTCTAGTTCAAATCCTCTGCATATTTTTGAATTGAGTTTTTGTTGTTGCTCAGTTGTAGGTGTTCTTTGTATATTCTGGATATTAATCCCTTATCAGATATAATTTCTCTCATTCTGTGGGCTGTCTTTTCATTCTCTTGATAGTATCATTTGATGAACAGAAAATTGAAACTTTGATGGATTCTAATTTATCTTTTTTTCTTGTGCTTCCTATACTTTCAGAATCATATCCAAGAAATCATTGCCAAATCTAATATCATGAAGATTTTCCCTTATGTTTTCTTCTGATGGGTGTATAGTTTTAGCTCTTATGTTTAGGTCTTTGAACATTTTGAGTGATTGTTTTGTGTATAATGTAGGTAAAGGTCTATATTCCTCTGCACGTGGGTATATACTTTTCCTAGAACCATTTATTGAAAAGACTGTCCTCTGTTCATTGAATGGTTTTGGGTCCCTTGTTGAATATCAATTAGTCATACATGTGAGGGTTTATTTCTGTGTTCTCTATTCTATTTCACTGGTTTGTATGTCTGTTCTTACATCAGTACCACATTCTTTTCATTACTGCAGATTTGTAGTAAGTTTTAAGTTAGGAAGTGTTCCAACTTTGTTCTTTTTTTCACAATTTTTTTGGCTAATTGGCATTCCTCGAGGTACCACACAAATTTTAGGATTTGTTTTTCTTATTTCTGGGAGGTGCGGGGGGGGGGGGACCAATATTGGGATTTTGGTAGGGATTGCATTGAATCTGTAAATCACTTTGATTAGTGTTGTCCTCTTAATACTATTAAGTCTTCCAATTCATGAATACAGGATGTCTTACCAATTATTTAATGTTTTAATTTCTTTTAGCAGTGTTTTGTAGTTTCAGTATACAAGTCTTTCACTTCCTTGGTTAATTTTTGATGCTATTGTAAGAACTGTTTTCTTGATTTCCTTTTTGGATTGTTTACTGTTAGTGTATAGCAGTGCAACTGATTTTTGTGTGTTGACTTTGTATTCTGAAACTTTGCTGATTCATTTGTTACCTCTAAGCTTTTTGGTGGAATCTTTAGGGTTTTCTACATATAAGATCATGCTATCTGCAAGCAGAGATTATTTTACATCTTCCTTTTCAATTTAGATGAATTTTCTCTTCTTTTTCTTGACTAAATACTCTGGCTAGAACTTCTAATACTATGTTGAAGTAAATTCTTATAATTTGATGTTTCATGATCCAGAGCATTTACCAATTTGCTCTAAATACACTACTTTAAACTCTCCAAGAGAAACCTGTCTGGATAATGCTCCAAACCCAATAAAGGCATTGGCCCAAGGGCCCCTCTTTCTCTCTTCTTGTCTGTGATCCCTGACCTCTGGATGTGTGGCCTCAGGGTATGCCATGAACCCTTCAGGACCCATAAGAGATAAAAATTATTTCCATCTTGTGTCACTCTTAATCATTGAAGGGGTGCTCTCCATATTAAAGATCCTAAATTAAAACTTATGTTGATAGATTGTGGGCCCAAGTGGGAATCCTTGTCTTGTTTCTGACCTTAAGGAAAAGCCTTTCCTCTTTCATCATTGAGTATGGTGTTAGCTGTGGGTTTTCCACATTTGGTCTTTGTCATGCTAAGGGAGTTTCCCTCTTTTTCCACTTCATTTAGTGTTTTTATTATGAAAGTATACTGAATTTTGTCAAATGTTTTTCCTGCATTATTTGAGGGGTTTTTTCCCCTCTATTCTATTAATGTGGTATATTGCATTAACTGACTTTCATTTGTTAAACTATTCATGCATTCCAGAAATAAATTTCACTTAGTTATGGAATATAGTTCTTTTAATATGTTGCTGAAATTGGTTTGCTAACTTGGTATTTTGTTGATCTTCATAATTTATGTCAGTATTTGCAATTATCTTACATATATATGTATTTCTCACTTGAGAATGTAAGCTCCTTGGAGGGCAGGAACTCTGCTTTGGTTTTCACAATTAGGATTGTGCCCAGCTTTCAGTATATTTTTGTTGACTGATTTTTAGCAACTTGACAATGAAACAGTAGGAAAAGGCACTTGAAGTTACCTTTGGAAGCACAAATAAAACTCCCCCTAGGGAATCTCAGAGTTAAGAAAAATTTAAGAAGGTCATAGTTTTCACAATGTAGATAGAGACAGGACTATGTAAACATTCAGCCTGCGATCCTGTGTTAACCTTCAGGTTGTTGTGGCATGGTAAAATACATAATACAGGTACATGTCAATAGTCATAGTCGACTATTGTGGTAGGAAGAATCCTAAGAAGGTCCCCATGGACCCATTGGTTCCTGGTAGTATTTGCATGATTATGCTAGGTTGCATAGCAAAATAAATTTTGCAGATGCAGTTAAGGTTACTAATTAGTTGAATTTAAAATAGGGAGATTATCCTGGTGGACCTAACCTACTCACATAAGTCTTTTAAAAGCAGAGTTTTCTCCAACTGGTAGCATGAAAAAAAAATTGATTGTGATTCATAGCTCTAAAAATAAAAGAGATCACATGGAAAGGACCTGAAAGGGACTCTTAGGAACTGAGAGCAACCTCTGGCCAACAGCCAGAAAGAAAACAGAGATCTTAGTCCTTCAACCACAAGGAAATGGATCCAAATGAGCTTGGAAGCAGATTCTTTTACAGATCCTTTAGTTTAGATGAGAATGCTGCTTAAGCAGCACCATTTCAGCCTTAGAAGACCCTAAGAGTAGCTAACTGAGCTACAAAACTGTGGGGTAATAAATAGGTGTTGTTTTAAGCCACTAAGTTTGTAGTGATTTGTCATGTAGCAATAGAAAGCTTTAACCCACTAAAAAATGTGAAGTAGTTTTTAAGATGGAGAGAAATCAGAATGAGAGACAGTGTCTTGCAATGGCTATAGGCTTCCACTTATCCTGGATGTTTTGGACAAGGAGATCAAGAGTATAATTTTTATTCTCTATAGTAATAATTGTCTGCTGGTATTAATGTCCATTTTATTCCCAGTTAGTTTAGGTCTAATCCACTTATGCATCTCCATCTTCTGCCACTCTTGGCTATGTATCTCCTTACAACAGCAATTGTCACAAGACTGCTCTTTAGGAATTCTCCAAAAACTTTCAAACCTTTTATCATGCTGCTCTCCTTCTCAGAATGCCCTTCTCTCCATCTTTCTCTGTTTGTATAATTTCTGTAGTTCCACTAGGACCCAGATAAAGTGTCACTTTCACTGGGAAGCTTACCATTGAGTAAAATGGCTTGCTATTTCTTGGTTGAGTACAGTATTTGCTTGCATTTTAAGTACAGGTACTCACAATATATGATTTTAATTGTTCCACCTGTATGCAGGCATAGACTGTGAACTCTTGAGACCTGGTTGTATTATCTTTGTATTCCTAATTTTGAAGAAATATGAGTGCTCAATAAATGTATTAAATAAATAAGGAAGCCTATAGGCAAAGGGCATCCTGAATTTGTTCTCTGGGGAAGAAGTGATAATTTCCATTTCAGGAGTATTTAATTAGACATGCCAGTAGGAGATTTGAGTAGAAATGTCCAGTAGACAGCTAGAAGTACAGGATGACAGCTTACAAATGAGACACTACAGATCATATTGTTCTTAAAAGTAATGTCTTCTAAGCATCACAGCTTTGTTTTTACTACTTTCAGTGATTCTTTTTTCCTTTCATGTCAGATCTTTCTGCAAACTATCAATAACTTGAAATATCTCAATTTTAGCAAATTAAAATGAAAATTATAGTGCTTCATATTTAAAATTGTTCAGTCCATTTCTGTATTTTCTTCTCTTTCCTTCAATGACATTTTTGTATTTTTAAATGCCTTCAAATACGACCGTTTAAATACAACTTTAGTCACTTTTAGTGTTCATTCAATTGCTCGAATTTTGTATTTCTAGTAGCTAAATTATAAGTTGTAACATTTTATGTGTGATGAGATTTCTTTGGCTACTTTTGAGTTCTTTTGCATTTTTCAATGTTATTGTTTTGCCAATCTCTAAAAACTTTACCATTACTTCATCAATGCCTTAAATGGCACATTAACTTTAATTTTTTACTTCTCAAAATTCATAGCCAACACTTGATTATTTTATGATGAAGAAGTCACTGTAGTAACAAGTATTTTAGAGTGTAATACACAGATCAGCAGCATTACCTATGAGCTTGTTAGAAATGGTGAATCCTAGACCTCTTCCCAGACCTCCTAAATCAGTAACAAGGTGCCAGATGATGAATAAGCACTATAAAGTTTGAGAAGCAGCATGCTGTATTGTTCCTTAGTGAATTTATGGTCCATGTATACCAGATATGTACAGTCAATCCCCTCCCCCACTTCCCCATCTCTGGTTTTCCTTTCCAAACTTTCAGTTACCTAAGGTCTACTACTGTTTGAAAATATTGAATGGAAAATTTCATAAACAGTTCATTAGTTTTAAATTTCACTCCATTCTCAGTAGCATAACAAAATCTCTACTATCCTGCTCCGTCCCACCTGGGACATGAATCATCCCCTTATCCAGCACATCCACAACATTGTCTGCTCTTGACAGCCAGGCAAAAGCATTGTCACAGCTTCAGGATCCAGGATCAGCTGAAGCAGATGTTCCTCCTTCTGAGGTATTGTCAAAATGTCAGTAGTAGCCTAACCCTCTGTCACAGTGCCTACACCATTAACCTCACTTCATCTTATTACATAGGCATTTTATCATTTCACCTCATCACAAGAAGAAGAATGAATACAGTACAATAAGATATTTTGAGAGAGAATACATTCATATAACTTTTATTACGGTATACAATTTATAATTGTTTTATTTAAAAATTAGTTGTTAGTTTCTTACTATGCCTAATTTATAAGTTAGACTTTATCATAGGTACGTATATATAGGAAAAAAACATAGTACATATATATGCAGGCTTCAATACACTCATATCTGCAGTTTCAGGCATCCACCATGGGTCTTAGAACATATTCCTATGGATAAGAGGGGACTACTATAGTACTGAAATTTTTGACTAGTGGGTATGAATTTTTTTTTCATAAGAGATTAGAAGGTGAAACTTCCTCATGATCCTTAACTTTTCCCAAATTGTACAATTCTTTATGTGCTAAAAAATGAAAATTACCCAGCTGAAAATTTACAGAAATCTTTAACAATATTAAAACTCATATATCCAATGTTTTCATTTCCGATTTCTTTTCTTATTTTACCCATACTTTATAGTCAAAGAAACAAGTTTCTGGTGTTTTGAATAAGTGGATTAATTGATTTTTTAGCAAATTGTTCATTCATTGATTTTTGTCTAGTTGATTTATGACAAATTTGTTTTGAATGAATTGGCCTGATTCCATAAAAGTAAAACTCTGTTGATAGATGGCAGAAGGTTGCCTAAGCACCCAAGAGAATCAGTTTTAGGGAGCATAATAATATTCATTTTATAATGTTGTAGTTTTCTGATTATAGAAAGATTAAAAACCTGAAGTTTCATTGATGGTAAGTAGAAGTCCTAAGATTGGATCCCAGATCTAAATGGTAATGCTATGCTCTATTCATTATACTATGATTACTACAATATAGACACTCATTAAATAGGTAGTAATATTTGCTTTTTTAAATTAATTGGGGGAACACTAGCAATCCTCTAGTACACTGATGCAATGAAGAATTTTACCTTGATGATAATGTGATCTACTTAGATTTGGAAAACCTTTTGTTAAGAAGTTTGTTAAAATGTTATTTTCTTTAAAAGAAAGAAAAAGACTCATGTTGGGTTTGAGGTAACATTGTGACAAGGGAAGTTCTGTAGAGTTAGAACACTGGGTATGTAAAAACAGATGGCCCAAATTCTCAGGGAGATAGAAAAAGGCACTTGGCTATGTATCCTTGTTATTAAAAGAAACCCAGTTGGCTCACTACTCAGTGGATAATGTTACCTTTGGTGATTTACTAATAGGTATTGCGATGAGGAGGAAAAGAATGAATTATTAAGCAAGTCAGAACAGAATTTGAATGCTAACTCCACCTCTTGCTATATGATTAACTTTAGGAAAGTTGGTTTACCACTTAAATTGCAAATTTATTACTAATAAAAATAGGTATAGCAAAACAAACCTCCTAGGGTTTTTTTTTTTTTTAAATGAGATAATGCATAAGTGGACTGGCATGTTATTAATTAATAAATGTTAACTGTTATTGCTGTAGGTATCATTCAGGGCCTAAGTTTTTGAAACTACATGTTGTCAGAAAATAATTAGTAGAGGGATTGATTCACATTAATCAAACTCATTTGACACTGCTGTAGAAAACAAAATGCTAATTTATTAATTAACAATGAAAACTGCAACTGTCATGAGGACTGAAATACTTAGTGACTACAAACACTGTACTCTCTTTTTGTAGCCAAATCTATAGGGGAATCCAACTTACTATCAGAAAATAAAGGTATGGAGGAGAAAAAAATCAGTCTAGAAAATGTGAAATTAGTACAAGGAGAATTAGATGTATGATTCAAAATATTTTGATCATGCTAAAATATCTAATGTAGATCATGCCAACATTGTCATATGTGCCTCTAGTTCTTTAAGTGTTCCTAACTCATCTGTACACTATTCTTTCATGGCCGCACTGCCCCTCTATTTTCTCAGTCCCTTCCTGGTTTCATTTCCTATCCTCTATGGCTTGGATTCAGTACATTACTCAGAGACTTGGGCCATGATTTCTTCTCTCTTCCTCAGAGAATAGGATCATTATGATGAGTATTGAACCCTTTCTCCCTTACCTTTATCCTACTTATCTTTCAATCAGTTATGCAATTATAAACAATAATGAAGTACCCCATATGAGGTAATGTGCCCAGGGGTTTGTGTCCTCTTCCATTGCCTTTCTTTTTCCTGTAAGATTCAAGAGCCCAGACTCTGTGATCACGATTTTTGATTCACAATGTTCCCAAATTATCAAAGCCATTTCCTCATTTGCATTTGTCATAATGATAGAATTCACAAGAAAATGTATTACAGACTCTGAAAACAATTCTCCAAATAATTTTGGCACCTCTTCTAGAATATTTCCTTCACCTTCTGGCTCTTCTATTTTTGCATCTCTTTTATGTAAGCAATGACTGCTTTATTTTCTACACCTAACTGGGCCTGGAGGGTGAGGCATGTGACTTTCTTACTCCTCATTGCCACTGTCAGGCCATTGTTTCTCTCTTCTCCTAGAACCCCCTACCTCCACTGAGATACCTGCCATCAAACTAGGTCACTTACTACCCCTTCTTTTTGAAATCATCTACTAATGCAAGTCACTTCCTCATTTGTTGAAGACCATAGCACCTTGCTCACTCTTTGTATGACTGCTCAGACCATTATACTCAGTGATTTTGATGTGTATGTAGCCAATCCATCTACTACACCAGGTTCTCAGGCCTTTAGCTTCCTTTCCTCTGATGATCTTGTTTTCCCTTCCATTTCAGACATCCACACCCACACCCTGGACCTTGTGTCATTAGAACTCTTCATTATCTACACTATCAATAAGAACACTCACAACCTCAATTTTGGGCATTCTACTTCCTACCACTTTCTATCTTTTCAGCTTACTCCCCTCTCTCTAATACTGCAACTGCAATATTTTTCAACCCAACAAAACCTAAAATAGTAAGATCTGTGGGCTTATTTTTGCTTCCCTAATTCCTTTCCCACTTCACTCCATCCTCACTTTGGCCTTTACTTTCATTTCTTTCCAGGTTAAATTCCACAGATCATCATTACATTTTCTCTCTCATAAGCACCCTTCCTCTCTCATTCTTCTGTTTTGGGTCTTACTCTTCTGGAAAAATTCCGGTTAAATCCAGTTTTCAGTTTATTTCACTCCTGCCCTCATGCAACTGAACAGAGCTAAAGAAAACCCAATGATGATGGTTTGTCTCATTTTGAACTCATGACCAACTATCTCAAAAGAACTGCCAGTGCTATCCTCTAATCCTATAATTCCTTAATCAATTCACTTTCCCACTCTGTAGGAGGTGACCTGATCTCCTCTCCTTAAGTCTTTAACGCCTCTTTACCTAGGTCTTGTTCTCAGCTTATGATAGAATTTCTATGAAAAATAGAAGCAATCAGAAGAAAACTTCCACATCCACTGTCCACCAACCTTCTTGCAATCATTGCCAAATACTTTTCATTCCCTCCTATTTTGATGATCATAATATTTATGCTCCTATTTTAAGGCCAATCCTTCCACTTGTGCATACCTTGCTTCCTCAAAAACTTCATTCTATCTATCCTCTCTCCTTTCTGTATTATCAGTTTATCCCTCTCTATTGGTTCAATCCCAATAGCATTCAAACATACAAACAGCATGATATTTTATATTTAAAAATCCTCAATTCCATGTCCCTTTCTAACAACTGCCTGAATTGTCTTCTCCTTTTATAGAAAACTCCACAAGTGTTCAAATTTGCATTCTTCAATTGCTTACTTCCTGTTAAGCCCCTCCAATCAGGTTTTAGTTCCACCACTCTACCAAAATTCTTTTAAGATCACCATTGACCTCTTCACTCCCAAATCCAAAGGTCAGTTCTCAGTCTTCATCATATTCAACCTCTCAGAAGTGTTTTACATAGTTGATCATCCTCTCATACTGAATTACTGTTTTCATTTAGCTTCTGTGATACTACGATGTTCCAATTATCTTACTACTCTACATGCTGCCTACCCCTACATGAATCTTCAACTATCTGATTTCTAAAAACTGGATTTTCTAAGGGTTCAGTCTTTAGAACTCTTCTTTATCTATACTCTTCTCCTAGGTCATAGCATCCAGTCCCATGATTTTAAATACACATCATAGACTCCCATAAGTGCATCTCTAGAGTAGGCTCTCCCTCATACTTCAGACTTGCATATCCAATAGCCTACTTACTATCTCTGCTTGAAAGTCTAATAGACATCTAAGACTATTTTTAATTTTGCTCAGATAGCTAAAGTTAAACACACAATGGAAATGTTAGCAAAGATCTGGGATGATGGAAACTCTTAAACATGGGTGAGAGGATGTAAATTGATGCGACTCTTTGGCAAATCATTTGGCAATGCCTACTAAAGTTGAACATATGTATATCCCTGTGACACAACAATTTCACTCCTGGATATTTACTCAACAGACATGAGGGCATATGTATATCAAAAGACATGTACTAGAATGTTCTCTAGGCTTTATTTATAATTGTCTCAAACTGGAAAATTCCTATCTGCAATAGAATGGGTAAATAGTGCTATATCCATACAATGTAATACAACATACCCACAAAAAGAAATGAACCACAACTGTTTGCAACAACATGAATGAATCTTACAAACACAATCTAAGTAAAAAATTCTAGACATGAAAACATAGTGTATAATTGCTATGACTTGAATGTTCCTTCCAAAACTCATGTTAAAATTTAATTGCCATTGTAATAGTATTAAGAGGTGGAACCTTTAGGGGGTGATTAGGTTATAAGGGTTTTTCCCTCATGAATGAATTAATGTTATTATCAAGGAAGTGGGTTAGTTATCACTGGAGTTTTCCCCACTTTTTCTTTCTGTCTTGGGTGCTCTTGTCCTCTTGCCACATGATGCCTCCTGCCATGGGATGGTGCAGCATTCAATATATGCTGGTGGGATACTCTTGGACTTAGCCTCCACAACTATGAACCAAATAAATTTCTATTCTTTATAAATTACCTAGTCTATGGTATTGTTATACCAGCAGAAAATAGACTAAGACAGAAAATCAATACCAGGAGGGGGCTGTAGCTATAACAAATATCCCAAAATGTGGAAACAGCTTTGGAATTAGGTAAGGTAGAAGCTGAAAGAATTTGAAGGAACAGGCTAGAAAAAGCCTGTATTGCCATGAGTGGAGCACTAAGGGTGATTCTGGTAAGGGTTAAAAAGAAAAGAAGAGCTGTAGGGTAAGTCTAACTCTTCTTAAGAAATTACTAAAATGGACATGACCAGAATATTAATCGAAATATGGATGGTCAAGGCTATTTTGATGAGATCTCAGATGGAAATGAGGAACAAGGTATTGGAAACTGGAGCAAAGGCCGTCCTTGTTACACAGCTACAAAAAACTTGGGAGAATTGTGTTTTTGTCCTAGGGCTTTATGAAATGCAGAACTTAAAAGTGAGGAACTAGGATATCTAGTGGAAGGAATGTCTAAGTTGCAGAGCATTCAGACTGCTATGTGGCTATTTTTAACTGCAAACAATGAAAGGAAAGAAATGACTTAAAGATGGAATTTATAATTAAAAGAGAAGCAGAGCAGAAAGATTTGGTAACATTCATAGTCTGGGCATATAAGGAATACAAAAGTATGTTCAGGAGAGAATCCTAAGGGTGTACCAAGTGACCATTTACTAAGGAGATTAAGATGGCTAGAAGAAGGCCAGGTGCTAATCAACAAGACAATGGGAGAAAGACACTAAAGGCATTTCAATGATTTTCAAGGGCCAGAGGTCTAAAAGGGCAGAATAATTTCAGGAGACAGGCCTAGGGTGCCCTCCATGGACTTGCTTCCAAGAGCTGCCTTGGGTCTCTGCTCCTCAAATGCCAGAGCAGCACTCCTCAGCCATCCCAGCCATGGCTCAAGTGAGCCCAGGTGTGGCTCATCCCAGAAGGTACAAGCTGAAAATCTTGGCAGTGTCCGTGTGTTGCTAATCTAGCAGACATGCAGAATGCAAGAGCTGGGGGGACACGACTCTCTCCAACTAGATTTCAAAGCATATTGTGGACAGCCTGGGCACCCAAGCAGATACTTGTTGCAAGGGCAGAGCCACCACAGAGATCCCCTACTGGGGCAGTGGCAAGTAGAAATGTGGAGTCAGAGCTGCCACAGAGTCCCCACTAGGGCAATGCCTAGTGGAGCCATGAGAGTGGGGCTACTCACCAAAACTGTAGAGCTTTCAGCATATAATGCCAGCTTGGGAGAATTGCAGGCACAAGTCTCCAACTCATAAGAGGGGCTGCATAGACTGAGCCCAGCAAAGCCATTGAGGCAGAGCTGCCTGAAGCTTTCACTGCCCAACCCCCAACCAGTGCCAGGACCTGGGGAATGGAGACAAAGGAGATTATTCTCCAACTTTAAGATTTAATGTTATTTTCACTGTTGGATTTTGGACTTATTTGTAACCAATTATCTCTTTCTTCTTGCTTATTTTTTCATTTTGAAATGGGAATGTCTATCCTATGCCAGTCTCACCATTGTACACAAGATTTCTAACTCACAATGGTTCAACCTACAATATTTTGACTTTACAATGTTGCAAAAGTGATAAGCATTCAGTACTCTCAATTTATGAGGGGCTTGTAGTTGAATAAACTCGTTGTAAATTGAAAAACACTGTAAGTCAAAAACATATTTTTTACTTATATTTTCAAATTGTGATGGGTTTACTGGAACATAATCTCATCATAAATCAAGGAGCACTTGTATTTTGTAAGTAGATAACTTGTTTGATTTCACAGGTTCATGGCTGGAGGGAATTTGTCTCAGGATGCTTCATGTCTTGAGCTCCACCCACATCTGACTCAGATGAAACTCTTTTTTTGAGTTGGTGCTGCAGTGGGTTAAGACTTTTGGAATTAATGGGATGGAATGAATATATTTTGTATGTGAGATGAACATGAGTTTTGGAGGGCCAGGGATGGAATGCTAAAGTTTGAATATCCCTTCCAAAATGCATGTTGAAATGTAATTGCCATTGTGATGGTATTATGAGGTGGGACCTATAAGAGGTGATTAGGTGTTACCCTCATTAATGGATTAATGCTATTATCACAGAAGTGACCTAGTTATCATGGGTGTTTGGCCCTTTTTCTGTCTCACACACTCTTGCCTTCTCTTGCCATGTGATGCCTTCCATCATGGGATGACATAACACAAAGCTCCTTGCCAGATGCTGGTGCCATGCTCTTGAACTTCCCAGCCTTCAGAACTGTGAACTAAACAAACTTCTGTTCTTGGTAAATTTCCCAGGCCCATGGTATTCTGTTATAGCAGCAGAACATTGACTAAGGCATTAAGCAAGGATCAAAAACATGCCAAATTAATCTATGATATTAGAACTCAGGGTAGTGGTTACTCTTCGGGAGGAAAAAAAAAAAAGCTATAATTTGAAGGGGAAATAGCATTATGGGAATGCTGGCAATGCTCCATTTCTTGACCTGGGTGATTATTTTACAGACATGCTCACTTTGTATATTTATATTTTGTGTTTTCTGTGTTTAACGTTTAAAAGTTCCGAAACTGAATTCTGATTCCTTATCCCCTCTGAGAACCCACTTCTTCTTTAGTATTCTCCATCTCAGTACATGGCAGAGCCTTTTATCCAATTGCTCAGTCCAAAACCCTTAAAGTTGGCCTCTCTTTCTCTTACCTTCATGTCTAAACCATCAGCAAACTCTGTCTGCTGTACATTCAAAGAAATAGCCTCAATTCAGCTACTTTCTATATTTAGTAATAGCTTTGTTTAAGCCACCATTAGCTCTTACCTGACTGGAGTAGCATTCCAACTAAACTCCCTGCTTGTCCTCTTAATCCCTTAGGATTTCTTCCCTATGTTGCAGCAAGTGACTCTTTTAAAACAATTCAAATCATGTTACTCCCTTGCTCAACATTCTCCAGTGACATACCATTTCATTCTGAATAAAATGCAAATTCTTACCCTAGCCAAGAAGGCCCTGTCTCTCTGACTTCATCTCCTATTACTCACTCACTGCACTCCAGTGTTCCTAAAACTGCCAAATGCTCCTATTGCCGTGTCTTTGTGACTGCTAGTCCTTTTGTCTAGAATGTTCTTCTCCCAGATACCGCCTTAGTTCATTCCTTCACTTCTTCCATGTCCATACTCCAATGAAAACTCATTAGAAAGACACTTCCCAACCACCCTATCTATGGTAGTATCATTACAACCCACATTGGGGGTCTTGCCCAAGTTTTTGTTTTGCTTTATTATTTATAATGCTTATCACCACTTGGAATTTTACACATTTATTTATAATAGGGTGTGAGCTCTGTGAGAGAATACTTGGCTCTATTTTTGAAACCCTACCACTGTAATAAATTCAGGCAGACACCTCATAAGCATTGGCTGGGGTCGAGTTGTTTTTAAAGAATATCTAAATGTTTAAGGATGAGTGACTGGGTTCTCTTTTCGCCCTTTCCTGCTCCCCACAGTTATTTGGCAAATATTAATCAGGTGGCTCAATATCTATAATCTGGTGGCAGACAAGGAAATTGCGAATCTAAGACCTAGAGGAAAATCTCTGGTCTCTATATACTAAATCTTGGACACTGAAACAAGTCAAAGAAATTACACAGGAAGATAGAACTTTTTGTCAACAACAAGTAGACAACTTCCTGCCTTATAGAGAACTGACTGGCTTTATCGGTAATTTCTGAGACTTTTTTTATTTCTGGGCAGTTTGTTAATGGATGTTAAACCTGCAAGGTAAATTGAATCCCTCTATTTTTCTGGGTTCATTGTAACTTCAAGGAAAAATGTACAACTTCTTCCAATCCTCCCCTTTATATTTAAATTTTGCTCCACTTTCTCAGTATGATAAATAGTAAGAAACTAATGTTAGTGTTCTAGTAGGTGTTTATGGTATATGACATGAATCTTGTTACAGAATCAAGAAGACTAAGAAATGGTTTTAAATGACTTCCCCTGTTGTTAAAATAGCAGTAAGAAGGGCAAAAGGTGACTAAGGTACATATCAGGTGATAAAGGACAAAACCTTAGTCCACAAAAGTGTATAATTGTATAGACATGTCTGAGCAAAACCAGCAACTGTAAATCCACCTGCTTTGGGAAACAGGAATGTGGTCTGGGATAGCTGGTAGAGATGCTTTTGAGATACTCAAAAAGGAGACACAGAAACCAGGATCAAGAGAACTCCTGGAGCCTCATTGCCTATTCCCTCTCCAGTCCTGTAATACCTAGGGGTGGCAAGTATGGGACAATGAAAGACAAGCAGCAGACAGAGGCATGAAATATCACTTTTTTTAAAAAGATGAATTAAGTTAGGTGATGATCACATATTCTTGGTGCTCTGGGTTCATCTTACAGTATCTACTAAGAGATAAAATTAGTGGGACAAAATGGGATCATTCAGAGTTAATGACAAATTTCCACTAAATTCTTTTTCTTCATAGAAGAATCCGTGATACAGGTTTTCCCTCACACTCACGTTTTCCACGTTGGAATCTTCTTTGATACAGGAGGACCTAGATATAAAAACTTCAATTCCTGTGGGGTGGGTCAGATGTCAAGTCAAGCTTATCCCATAACATGATACCCATTATTTTGTTTCCACTTCTCTGCAACGGAGTAACTATAATTTCTACATAATGAAAGGCTTGAGAAATTAAGAAATACCAAGATAACATTCCTTTATAGATGTTTCAAATTACACCAGAACAGGGTCCTGAAATTTAAATGACTACATTTTTTCCTGAATTCTATCTGCTTTTCATATCTGGCATCTTTAGTTAAGGAGGTGACAAAATCTCTATGCAGTTTATAGAAGCAAAAAGGACCGCATTTGTTTTTTTCACTTGTAAAAAACTGCAATGCCCCCTTCTCAAAACTTATTTGTGGGAAGCATCTAGAAGAAATTTTTATATAAAAAATGACCAACAGCTGTGCTACCCTCTGTTCTCAGAGCTGTCCATGCTCAAGACCAGGCTGGGACATTATCAAGTGCTTTTAAGAGAGTCAACCTAATAACTAAAATATATCTGGAAAAATATAAGGGGTCCATTACTTTGTAGCTAAACCCATATTTGTTTCAGGCTCATGAACAAGTCTACTACAAATGATCACACAGTATGTGGGCTGCACCTCTCCAGGGGTATCATTTGCACTGTCATCTCCTTCTGATGTGAGGTGGCAAAGGATAAGGTAAAATGATTATTACTTTACACTGCCATTTAATTTCTGCACTTAGGTGAAGAAGAAATTAAGCCTACCACCCAGAGCTTGTGAGAATCCAATTTACAAAGCAGGATGACAGCAAAAACTACAATATGTGTACTGAACAGCTAATCTGTGAGGCTTCTAGGAACAACTACAAGCAGTACCTACTAAAAGACTTGAGTACTGAAATACAAGGGAGGACTCCCCCCAAAAAACAGAATTTATAAAAAGTTGTGTATTTATTCTAACATTTTTAAATTTCTGTCACCTTCAAAGTAGTTTGATGCAATATACCTATCAAGATGCTTTTTCCACTGCTCAAAACAGTTTCTGAGCTCAATTTTGATGGCTTTTAGTACCTCTGCCATTTTTTGTTCATCTCTTCCACATTGGCAAAACGTTCTTTGAAGACTTTTTTCAGCCAAGAAAACAAGCAAACAAAAAAGTAGTTTGGGGCAAGATCAGGTGAATAGGGAGGGTGGGGCACAGGGGTCATACTATTTGGGGTCAAAAACTGCTGAACACTCAGTGTAGTGTGGGCAGGTGCATTGTCACAGTAGAAGAACCAGTCACTTGTTCGCCACAACTTGGGACATTTCTTCCACAAATTTCTTCTCAAAACTTCCAGATAAAAACTTTGGTCATTTGATTCAGAGGAACAAATTCCGAGTGTACTACCAGGGGCCCATCCACCAAAAGATAATTCTGGAGGGTTTTTTTTGTGGGGGGGTCTCCAATTACATAAGTCAATTTTTCTTTCCAGGGTACACATTAGGAATTTAAGACAAAATATTGATACCTGGGCCCTATCCTTTAGGTCAATTAAATTACAGTCTCTGGGAGTGTGGGGTCTTGGCAACAGAATTATATAGAGTTCCCCAAGTGTCATGAACTGAGTATGTCTTCCCTCAATTTCTATGTTGACAGCCTAATTCCCAATGTGATAGTATTAGGAGATGGGGTTCCTTGGGAGGTGATAAGGTCATGAGAGTTGAGCCTTCACCAATGAGATAAATGCCCTTATACAACAATATAAGAGAGCTACCTCTTTCTCTGCTTGGCACCATGTTAGGACACAAGAAGACAGCTGTCTGCAACTAGGAAGTGGGCTCTTATGTAACAGTGGATCTGCTAGCACCACAATCTTGAACTTCTCAGCCTCCATAACTATGAGAAATAAACTTATGTTGTTTAAACCACCTAGTCTATCATAATTTATTATAGTAGCACAATTTGACTAAGATGGATGATTCCAATATGCGACCAGGGTTAAATAACACTGGTTTAAGCTGTAGAATTAGACCTCTGTAGTTGTGATAAACTCCTAAAATGTTAAAAAAAAATACTATAAGAGGGAATAATAGAAAATTCTAATACTCTTACTGACTTAGGATATATTATACAACTGAATTGTTAATTTGAAGATATTTTATAATCCTTTTTATTAGGAGCCAATTACCTAAAAAACTTAAATGTGTTAGAACAGGAGGATAATAGATCCCCAGTCTAGTTACTGAAGCACAGATTCCTTCTATTGGCAAAACATGCATAAACATACACATTCTTGATGCAACACAGCAAAATGCTGATGTATAGTAAATCTATTCAATAATATACTGTAAATATACAAAACTGATTATAAAACTCCAAACAACCTTTGAAATAATCTACTCCAAATCCCTCATTCCACGGAGGAAACTAAAGCTTAAAAACAGTTGAGCTTTCCAATGTCACAAAGTTGCTTAATAACCTAATTGGATTAATTCAGCCCAACGTACTTTCCATTCCACAACATGATAGTGAAAAGTTAAAATAGTTTAGTTTCTAAATTCACTCTGATTTTTCAGTACTTAACAAAAGGACAAACTTAAGTAAATATATCCCCTAAATTTATGATGCTCCTAGAATGGTCATATGCCAGGGTGCAGTCTCTGATGTTTATTGAGAGCAGAACGATATCTGAATGATTTTCCACAATCATTACATCCAAAAGGCTTCTCTCCTGAATGAATTCTCTGATGCTGAATGAGATATGTGCTCTGGCTGAAAGTCTTCCTGCATTCATTACAGTTATAAGGTTTCTCTCCAGTATGAGTGTTCTGATGTTCAGTCAGATGAGTGCTCCGGCTAAAGGATTTGTCACATTCATTACACTTATAGGGTTTCTCTCCAGTGTGAATTCGTTGATGCTGAGTCAGATGGGAGCTCTGGCTAAAGGTTTTTTCACATTTATTACACTGGTAGGGTTTTTCCTCTGTGTGAGTTTTCTGATGTTGAGCAAGAGATGAACAATGTCGAAAGGCTTTACCACACTCAGCACACTCATAAGGCTTTGCTCCTGTATGAATTCTCTTATGTTGCGTAAGGTGTATGTTCTGGTTGAATGCTCTCCCACATTCATTACACTTGTAAGGTCGTTCTCCAGTATGAATCTTCCTATGTTGAATAAGGGATGAGCCATAACTGAAGGTTTTCCCACACTCTTGACACTGATAGGGTTTCTCTCCAGTATGAATTCTCTCATGCTTAGCAAGAGATGAACTCCGAATAAAGGCTTTCCCACATTCCTTACATTCATAGGCTTTCTCTTGAGTATGAGTTTTCTGATGCTGATTAAGATTTGAGAGATAACTGAACGCCTTTCCACACTCATTGCATTCAAAGGGCTTTTCTCTGGTGTGAATTCTCCGATGTTGTGTAAGGGATGAACAGTAACTGAAGGCCTTTCCACATTCATTGCATTTGTAAGGTTTTTCACCAGTATGAATTTTCAGATGTTGAGCAAGGGATGACCAGTAACTAAAAGATTTTCCACATTCTGCACAATCATAGGGTTTCTCCCCAGTATGTGTCTTTTGATGTTGAGTGAGGTTTGAGTGCTGGCTGAAGGCTTTCCCACATTCATTGCATTCATATGGTTTTTCACCAGTATGAATCATATGATGACGAATAAATGTTGAGGGCCCATTGAAGGCCTTTCCACATTCATTACATTTATAGGTTTTCTCTCCAGTATGAATTTTTTGATGTTGAGTAAGGTGTGTACTCCTGGTGAAAGTTTTTTCACATTCATCACATTTAAAAGGTTTTTCTCCTGTATGAATTTTCTGATGTTCCATAAAGTGGCCTCTTTGGCTAAAAGCTTTTCCACACTCATTACAAGTATATGGCTTCTCACCAGTATGAATTCTCTGATGCTGAACAAGGTGGGTCCTTTGACTAAAGGCTTTCCCACATTCATCACATTTATAGGGTTTTTCACCAGTATGAATTCTTTGATGTTGAGTAAGAGATGGACCCTCAATGAAGCCTTTTCCACACTGATCACATTTATATGGTTTATCTCCGGTATGAATTCTTTGATGGTTTATAAGGTTTTCACTCCGGCTGAAGGCTTTTTCACATTCATTACATTTGTAGGGTTTTTCACCAGTATGTGTTCTCTGATGGCGAATAAGAGCTGAACAATAACTAAAAGCTTTCCCACATTCATTGCACTTACAAGATTTCTCTTTTTTAATTGGGTTTGAATTCTGCTTGACACTTGTTTTAGTAGAGGTCTTTTCCGTAGATATTTCTTGTTGTGTTATAAGATTCGAACTCACATTGCTGCTTTTCCCAAATTCATTACTTACAGGGTCCTTCTCCCAAGTGGGTATTGTCTTTTCATTTATTTTTATTTCCCTTGACACTGTCTGTTGGTTTGCCTGCTGTCTCTCTGGACCGTCTTCAGATTCCCAAGTTTCTAAGAAATTGGAACTCCAAGAATCATCCCTTTTGAGGTTTTCTATTACCTCTGGAGATGGCTCTTCTTCAGAAATGTCATGCTCTGGAGCTGACACACTATTTTCAGGTCTTGTTTCCCAGTCTGAAAGAAAAAGAAAATGCCAGTATTCTCTGATTAGAGAAAAAGAAAACTTCTATTGTGGGAATGATATAATGATAATAAAAATAAAGCCCTTAGGAAATTCTTATGGTTTAAAAGTATATAGCCATATTATTTGAAAGAAGCTAAGGAGACTGATAAATAAAATATGAAAGTGACAAGAGAATGTCTAATTCAATTTCATAGATAATCTCTAAGAACCAGTAAAACTCCAATTAAGGCAATAGTTAATTAAAAAGGTGACCGCAGAGATGGCTAAGAGTAGACAGAGATAGACTGAATCTCAAGGAGGCAGTCTGAATCAGGATTCCTTGCTAATCAACAACAACAACAAAGAAAAAAATCCAAGAACTATTATTTAAAGGTAGAACAAACAGGAAAGAATTGGCTAACACCTCATGGTTTTTAGCCCATA
This sequence comes from Tarsius wallacei, assembly GCA_963574415.1. Lineage (NCBI taxonomy): Eukaryota > Metazoa > Chordata > Mammalia > Primates > Tarsiidae > Tarsius > Tarsius wallacei. The sequence goes on from CAUYQG010058058.1 coordinate 35,906, forward strand.
ACACTGAAAGAAAGTCATGTTATTGTTAAAAATGGGAGAGTTGTAAATAGTACAGGACATAACTTAAGGGAAGAAAGTTAACAAGTTCAACTTGCTTTTAAGAATTTTGAAGATTTTGAGAATTAGGAAAATAAATGAAGACTAGAATATGGTAGTATTTCTTGAAGCAGAAGATGCCAAAAGTAAGCCAGGCTCAGTGGCTCAGCCTGTAATCCCGCGCTTTGGGAGGCTGAGGTGAGTGGATTGCCTGAGCCCGTGGGTTTGAGACCTGCCTGGGCAACTTGGTGAGACCTCATCTCTACAATAAATAAAAAAATTAGCCGGGCATGGTAGCGCGCACCCGTAGTTCCAGCTACTTGGAAGACTGAGGCGGAAGGATCACCGGAGCACAGCAGGTCGAGGCTGCAGTGGCTGGGAGCGGCCACTGCACTCCAGTCTGGGTGACAGAGTGAGAGAGACTCCAACTCAAAAAAAAAAAAGATGCCAAAAGTAGCAAAATAACTAGGATGTTCAAATGTAGGACAGGAAGTATCAGCTCAAAAGAGGAAGGAAATAAATAATTAAAGCCATAGGAATGTATATAAAAAAGAGTAGAGGCAAAAGGAAGATCCTTGAGAGCATTTAGGGTATGAATACATAGCATTATATGGAAAAAAAAATAAGGAAAGAAAGCAATTTATCAACAAACACATAAAACAATGGGGAAAAAATGGAAAGTACATAATTAGAAAGAGTGTTTCCCAAGACAAGAGATATGGCAACTGCATCTCTGAAGCAGAGTAGTCAATGCTGGCAGTATATTTAAAGAACAAAGGCTGTGTTTAAAACAATTTATCTTCAGTTCCACTGATAATAAGAGATTATAGCAGGCACCAGAAAATCCTGAGTCTTTCCCATGATGTAAGCCCAATGACTATCACTACCACCATCACTGCAAACATGAACAGTGAGGCAGCCACCGGAACTGCCTATCATCCCCTCCATAACTGCCACTATTAGTAATGGTGTAGTATACATCAGTGTAAGTCGCCTCATAGCAGCAGAACTTCTCCAGCAGGAACAAGATCAGACTTTGGGAATGGTCAATTGTTTAAGAAATGAATATGGTTCAATCAACAGAAATGACATGAAGGAAGATGTTTTTACAGCAGGTGGCCATAAGGAATACCTCCTGAAAGTACTTCACAGTAAAGGATACAGAGACCATAGAATCTGATGCTGTTAAAGGAGAACAGGGCATGGAAGTGGCACATCTCCAACTCTGACTGGGTTTTCACTTGAAGGCAAAAGAAACAGGCCATGAACAATATTATCCATCTTGTCATGTCCTTCACTCAACAGCCAACAGAATTACCAGAATAGCAGCGGTGGGATAAAGATCGAAGGAATAAAGATAGTTTCAGAAGATCAGATTCAACAGTATCTTCCCTAATGGAGAAAGCAATTCCCACTTTATTATACAGATCATCTACAGGCATTGGCCACAATATTCTGACATCTCATACATGGAGAAGTATTTGAGGGTGCTAACCATCAGAATACAAGAGAACAAGATAGTACAGTAAAACAGAATATAAATTAGGGTTCTAGATCACAATCTTGAGGAATCAGGTCATCAAGCCAGCACTGAGAATATGGTAATAAAGAGGATAAGGGAAATGATGGAGACTAGGCCAGCGGCTATCTCAATGTGGGCACTGTCACAACTTCAATTACCTGTAGAGTTATCTACAAAACTGTGCATAATTTTTATAAAGACAAATGCAGTAAACAGAATTGAGGGGTGATTTGTAAAGACTACCATCATAGAGTCAAACTCCAGCAATAAAAAGTAAACAAAAGAATGGAGATAAATACCTCAAGTGCTTGCCTTCTGTTCACTGACCAGATAACTGGGATTATCTATATTATCTATGTAACATAAGGGGTTTTATTATTTTTGCCTAAATAATTATCTTTTTGGTAAAAAGTGTTTTTTGAAAAGCCTAAGTTTTTCAATATACTTTTAAATGTTTTCTATGTGGTCAAGTAGGAGTTTTTTAAACTTCATTTTAATTTGTAATAAAACTTGACAACTTGCTTTTTGCAAAAGTTAACTAATTGTAAACACCAGTTAATAATTAAAAATAATAATAATAATAAGGCTGGGCTTGGTGGCTCAGTCTATAATCCCAGCATTTTGGGAGGCTGAGGTGAGTGGATTGCCTGAGCCCACGGGTTCGAGACCAGCCCGGGCACCTTGGCAAGACCTTGTCTCTACAATAAAAAAAAATTAGTCTGGCGTGGTAGCATGTGCCTGTAGTTCCAGCTACTTGGAAGGCTGAGGCAGTCAGAGCCCAGCAGGTTGATGCTGGGGTGGCTGTGAGTGTGCCACTGCACTCCAGTCTGGGCAACAGAGTGCGACTGCAACTCCAACTCTAAATAAATAAATAAAATGAAAAATCAATTAAAAAAATAATAAGAGTTTTCTAAATTATATTCCATGAAACCATCCTCTAGAAGAAAAATTTTAAAGATGTGATATGAGAAAAGGTATTCATGGTCAGAAGCAGGGCAGGGGGGATGTTATATTCTATGCAACTTTGTTGGACCTTCATAATGCCTAATTGTCTATTAAATAAACCTCTGAGTGGTACTCCAAAAAGAAACTTGCTATAATTTTAGCTAATCCAGCATTTCCCAAATTTAAATATGGCACACATCTTTTTTCCCCTTCTATATCCCATTAACTCTGGGGATGTATCTCTTACCTAGAGTGACTAGGTTTGTACATTTTTCCAGATTCAGATCCTTAAAGAGGTGACTTTGTGAAGATTGGAAACTGGTGGTTTAGAATGGGAAAGAAAAGAGAAACTGAATGGTGACCAAAAAGACTAACAGTGTTGAGTAAATGAATTTGGAAATATGAATTATCTAATTCTTTTTGAAATAGATAGGTACTGGGATTAGAGCCTGAAGATCCAAAAATAGAAAACTGTAAGGACTGGAAAGTGAGGTGATAATTATGAGATCAGGGTCCCAAAGGAAGAAGGAAGGGAAGGAATCAATAGTCCAGGTTGAGAGGCTGACTTTAGAAAAGGTAGGAAGGACACTGCCTCAAAAAGGAGTATAAAAATAGAATACATAGTGAGACAGTTAGTGAAAAAACAAAGCATAAGAGAATCCAGAACAGATGGCTTCCCATTTTGCCATAGGAGATACTCTAAAGGGAAACAAGTACATCTACACTTGAGCACAAAATCCTCTCTTATCAGGCTGCAGAGTTAACGACACTATCTGCTGACATCCATTACCTACCTGCAAAAGTACCTACTGGAATGCCTGGCTCCATGATCCATGGCTCTGTCCCTTGTTCTAACTGGGAAATCACATCAGGTTTGGAAACTTGGAGTCCTGTTCATGGGGGGGAGGGGAGGGAGAAAGAAAGAGAGAAAACCAGTTTGCAGTAAGGAAAAAAAAAATCACCATACCAGAATTCAATTCAATTTCATCACTTTGTCTTTAAAAGAAATGGTATGTAGGATAAATATGATGAGAGTGAATAGCTTATCAAACTTCAGTGTTACAAATTCCTAGATATGTTAGGGTATAATTTGGGAACTGACCCAGGTTCAGAAAAATTATTAGTTCGCTCTTCTGCTTTCTAGGAGAGTAGAAATCTTTTCAAAAATTTTCAAACTTTAGAAAATCGTTAGTCATTAAACCTAAATGACAAGAGAGGACCCTCTTCATCCATATCTCCTGATATTAACTCAGCAAAGTCATCCGTACCTATAGAGACCAGATGGGTATAGTTTTCCAGTGTCACATCTCTGAACAAATCCCTCTGGACAGGATCCAGCTGTTTCCATTCTTCCTGGGTAAAGTCCACTATCACATCCTTGAAGGTTACTGATTCCTGGAATACCAATCATATTTCTGGTTAGCCAGAAGGCATTTACTTACAAAGGGGATAAAGTTAGCAATACTGACAGAAGTAAGGTAGGCTATAGGCCAGTTGAAAAACGATCTTGACATTTCCACCTTTGAAAAATAAATACAAAAACAGTACCACACCTATACCATTAGTTTGTAAGAATTAATAAAAAATGTTCTATGTGAAATAATTTAGAGTCTGGCATATAATAAGAGTTTAGTCAATATGGCTATTGTTGCTGCTGTTCTTCTTCAGCAGCATCATCTCTGTGTTCCAAAACATCTTAAGCATTAATAGTTAAACTATTATCATAAATAATACTTTCACTCTCTATAATAGACAAGACTAGCCAAAGAGTTTTCGAAAGAATGCAAGAGGCAGGGAGACTTGCCCTACTACATTTCAAATGATAGCAAAAGATAAAGTAATTAATACAGAATGGCCTAGTATGGAATATAACAAAATGAAATAAAATAGAAAGTCCAGAAATGGACTAATGTTTATACTAGTTGAAAGGAATTAAGCAACTTTCAAACTAGTTGAAAATTTGTCAAACTAAAATAAGTTAAATTAGTTAAGACAGATTAGTCACTATATTGTGTCATAATAAATGACCATTTATTTGTGGAAAAAAATTAAAGTACAATCCTTACTACACAACATATACAAAAATTCCTGCTAGACTAAACACTATAATTTAAAGAAAAAGATAAAATAAAATAGAATAAAAAAACCCAGGAAAACAGTTGTATAAGCTTGAAAACTAGAAGGCAAAAACTAGAATACAAAGAGAAAGAATGATAGCTATAACCACATAACAATTTAAAACTTCTGTAAGCCGGGCTCGGTGGCTCAGCCTGTAATCCCGCGCCTTGGGAGGCTGAGGTGAGTGGATTGCCTGAGCCCGCGGGTTCGAGACCCGCCTGGGCAGGCGAAACCTCATCTCTACAATAAATAAAAAAAATTAGCCGGGCGTG
>CAUYQG010058063.1:0-49006 GCA_963574415.1 Tarsius wallacei
TTGGTCGTTTAAGTTTCCATATGAATTCCTGCATTGTTGTTTCTAGGTCTGAAAAGAATGTTGCTGGTCATTTGATGGGTATTGCGTTCATTCTGTAGATTGCCTTAGGTAGAATGGATATCTTAACAATGTTGATTCTTCCAATCCACGGGCATGGAATATTTTTTCACTTGTTTTGTCACCTCTGATTTCTTGAGCAGTGTTTTGTAGTTTTCATTGTAAAGGTCTTTCACGTCTCTGGTTAGGGAGATGCCAAGGTATTTCATTTTTTTTGTGGCTATTGTGAATGGGATAGTGTTTTTTATTTGGATTTCTGTTTGTTTATTATTGGTGTATAGAAATGCGATTGGCTTTTGCTCATTTATCTTATATCCTGAGACTTTGCCAAAGTCCTTTATCAGTGCAAGGAGGTTTTTGACAGACTCTCTTGGGTTTTTTAAGGTATAGAACCATGTCATCTGCAAAGAGGGATAACTTAATTTCCTCTTTTCCTCGTTGAATATCCCTGATTGCCTTCTCTTCTCTGATTGCTCTAGCTAGAACTTCCAAAACTATGTTGAACAGGAAGGGTGAGAGTGGGCATCCTCATCTTGTTCCAGTTTTCAGGGGAAATGTTTCCAGTTTCTGTCTTTTTAGCAGTATACTGACCGTGGGTTTCTCGTAGATGGCTTTTATTATTTTGAGGTATGGTCCATCTATGGCTAGATGTTTGAGGGTTTTATCAAGAAGCGGTGCTGAATTTTATCAAAAGTTTTTTCTGCGTCTAATGATATAATCATGTAGTTTTTGTTTTTATGTCTGTTGATGTATTTAATTACATTTATGGTCTTACGAATGTTGAACCAGTCTTGCATCCTGGGTGTGACGTCTGCTTGGTCATGGTGGATGATTTTTGAGATGTATTGTTGAATCCAGTTTGATGAATTTTAGCATCTATGTTCATCAAGGATATTGGCCTGTAGTTCTCTTTCTTTTCTGGGTCTTTACCTGGCGTGGGTATCAATATGATTTAGCTTCATAAAATGATTTGGGGAGTTTCATCTTTCTCAGTCATCTGGAATACTTTCAATAGGATTGGTATTAACTCCTTCTGATATGTTTTGTGGAATTCTGCTGGAAATCCATCTGGTCCAGGGCTTTTTTTGTAGGTAGTTTTCTTATGACACAGTCAATTTCCTGGATTGTTATTGATCTATTTAGTGTCTCAATGTCTTCTTGTTTCAACCTGGAGAGGTTGTGTGATGTCAGAAAGTCCTCCATTTCCCTTAAGTTTTCAAGTTTGTTTCCATACAAGTGTACATAGTAATCTCTGTTAATCTTTTGTATTTCTTCAGGGTCAGTTGTGACTCCATCTTTTGTGTTTCTGATAGAGTTTATTTGGGCTTTTTCTCTCTTTTTCTTGGTCCATAGCTATGGAGCCATAAATCTTGTTAATCTTTCAAAGAACCACCTTTTTGTTTCATTGATTTTTTGTATTATCTTTTTGTTTTCTATGTCCCGGATTTGGGCTTTTATTTTGGTGATTTGAATTCTTCTGCTGAAGTTAGTGTTTTGGTGGTCCTGTTTTTCCAGCTTTCTTAGGTGACTTGCTAAGCTGTTAACTTGTGATTTTTTTCCATTTTCTTCATGTGTGTTTGTAAAGCTATGAATTCCCTTCTTACTACTGCTTTCATGGCATCCCAGAGGTTTTGGTAAGATGTTTCTTCATTTTCATTTGTTTCCAAGTATCTTTTAATCTCTGCTTTGGTTTTCATGTTGAGTCAGGAGTTGCTTAGCATCATGGTGTTTAGTGTCCATGTCTTTGTGTGTTTGGGGGGAACTTTGGTGTGCACTGCATTTTTAAAATCCAGTCCAGTTTTGATGGGCAGCATGGTTGGTTCCATGTTTTTGCTATTTTGAATAGTGAGAGCGTAATTTTAAAGAATAAGCAATGAATAAGTCATAAAAGTGGAGAGAGTCTTTAGCCAATTTGTTTTTGGAGTAGGGTGTTCCAGAGGCAGCTCCCCATTGAAGACTGTTGAAAATAAATGTCTTGCTCCTATGAGCATAGTGCCAAGATTCCTGCCAGTAATTTATGTGCATGAGTGTCTCCAATTACACATGTCCATACATATTCATTCACATGCTCCTAATTTTAGAGAACATCGAAGTGAATAAATTGATTAGTAATTTGATTGTATTTGATTCACCTGGCTCTCCAAATTCCTGATAAAGGTCCCAGGGTAAGTTTACACTAATAAAGAATTCAACTAGAGACTTTTGGGAGCAGTAGATGGACTGATGATGAAGCGATGGAACCATTTGATTATTTAAACATTTTATTCATTCATTCAACAATTATGACCTACTATATATGCCCAGACACTGTGTTCAGTAGAAGTCTCCTGTTTGATAAGTGATTGGAACCAACATTTCTATCTTTGTGAGGAAGAGAGTCTAGTGATGAAGATATTGACTACAGGACAGCCCAACACGTGCTGGAGTTTCAGGAATGATGCCCTAAAGATGGATAAACTTGATCTGCTTTTTGAAGAAGTGTTAGGAGTTATCTACGTATGCATTATAAAGCATGGAAGGCATGAAAGCACAGGAATAAAAAGAGTCTTTTAATTTTCCAGTAATTACCATTAGAAGGGAATGGGGAGGGTGTTAGTAAAAGAGGTTCCAGTTGTCAGAAAGGTCAAAAGCTGAATGGTCTTCTGTGATAAATTAAAGTGTTGTAGATTTCCAGATTAAGATGGCCGATGTGAGGCAGCTAAAGTGAGTTTCTCCTACAGAGTAAACTAAGATAGAAAGAGTTTGCCCAGCACCCAGAGAGGAACAGATATAGTAGCATGCACCACAAGTCTCCAAAAGAGTGACAACCACTTAGAGCCAAGAAGAAGAAAAAAATCCACCAACTTGGGCTGGAACTGGCCAGACTTTTGCCTGCACCACCACAGTCTACCAGACATAGTGGAGAAGATGAATGATGGGAATTCAGGAGTTTTGTGCTCCTGCCTCAAACTTGTAGGACTCCCTGCACCTTGTGGGACCCCAGTCTCTCACAAGAAACTGCCTCCCCTACAGCCATGCTCCGAAGTGGAGTGGTACAGGAAAAAAACCTTGAACAAAGCCAGCCATCATTTCCTGGGACCATTGCAGGGTAGAGCAGGTGTGTTCCAGTTGAACTTGGAGGTAACAGGCTCCAAAAGCAAACTCTGCAGCTGCACTTAGTTCCTGGCTGGCTGGATTGCCTGAGAACACCTGAGGCACTGAGGGTGGCTGCACCTTGACATTCAGAGCACAGATTTCTGGAGGCCAAGGTGGGAGCCATGTGGGATACATCACCATAGCAACCTCTAACTCTCCTTGTGAAGTCTTCTGGGCCTGCTCTGTATAACAGTGTTACCCCAGTGGCCTGAGACTCCTACCTAATTCTTGCTGGGACAGCAGGGTGCTTCATCTCCTTTCCTCTACACTACCCCAGAAGCTCAAAACAGACAGAAAACTTGGGAAATACCCAGAGCCCTGCTCTCAGCCTAGGCTGGCTGGGCACTTATTGGAGCAACACTGGCCAGGGTTTAGCCTTATAACCACTACTGTAGCTGGCTTTCTCCCACAAATGCCACCTCCTGGCCCCTGGTCAACACTACAGCCAACCACATCAGACATAATACCTCAGCTTTGGAGAAGGCCTCATCCCAAACCCCAGCTAACAACAATTTTCAAGTCACGTTGGCCACTCAGAATGCCAAGAGCCAGTACAAGTATATAGCACAGGGCTGCTACACCTGGCAATTAAGAAACTTACCACACCAAGGCTACATATAACTAAGGAACCCCCACAGTGCTTTCATCAGGCCCCAGCCCACCTCAAATAAAAAGATATTATCTAGCCAAATGAGAAGGAACCAGAAAAATAATTCTGACAATATATTTTTAAAGAAGTTCTCTAGCACCACCAAGAGACCACATCAACTCTTCAGCAATGAACCCTAACCAAAATGAAATTACAGACATAGAATTCAAAAGGTTGATGATAAAATTGGTCAATGAACTTTGGGAGAAAATTAAAAACCAACATAAAGAAATAATAATAATAAACGAATCAGTATATGGATGAAAATTATCCAAAGTGACAACTTAAAAGAAAAACAAACAAATAAGCAAACAAAAAAGCTGAAATTCTGGAAATGAAAGAAGCATTCAGGGAAGTACAAAATTCAGTGGAAAGTTTTAACAGTAGATTAAAACAAGCAGAAGAAAGGATCTCAGAACTTGAAGACAAGGTTTTTGAACTAACCCAATCAGACAATAAAATAAAGAGATGAGTCAAGAGAACAGAATGAAGTCACCAAGAAATATGGGATTATGTAAAATGCCCAAACCTGATAATCATAGGTGTTACTGAGGACAGAGAGAAAGCAACAGTTTTGGAAAACCTATTTGAGGGAATAATGGAGGAAAACTTCCCTGGCCTTGCCAGAGATCTAAACATCCAGATAGATACAAGAAGCCCAAAGAACCTTCATAAGATTCATTGCAAAAAGGTCATCCCCAAGGCATATAATCAACTGGCCATGCAAAATTAACGTGAGATAAAGAATTTTAAGAGAAGCGAGACAAAAGCATCAAATAATTTACAAAGGTAAACCTGTTAGATTAACACCAGACTTCTCAGAAGAAACCATAGAAGCCAGAAGGGACTAAGGCCCCATCTTCAATCTCCTCAAGCAGAATAACTGTCAATCAAGAATTTTTTTATACTACAAAACTGAGTTTCATAAATTAAGGAAAAACAAAGTTATTTGCAGACAAGCAAACACTGAGGAAATTTGTCACCACTAGACCAGCTATATAAGAAATATTCAAAGGAGTGCTAAATATTGAAACAAAAGGTTGAAATATGCCAGCAGAAAAACTCTGGAAATAATTAAGTCCCAGGCTTTAGGGAACAATAACACAACTGAGAAAATAAACAAAACAAGCAGATGACAACCAGTGTGAAGAATAGAATAGTACCTTACGTATCATTATTAACTCTGAATGTAAATGGTTTCAATGCCCCACTAAAAATATATAGACTGGCAGAATGGATAAAAACAAAAACAAAAACAAATATCTGCTGCCTTTAAGAGATCCACTTAACTCACAAAGACTCAAGGTAAAGGGGTGGAGAAAAATATTCCACTCAAATGGAAACCCCAAACAAGCAGGAATAGTCATTCTCATATCAGATAAAACAGTCTTAAAATTAACAACAGTAAAAAAAAGAAGACAAATGTGGCTATTATATAATGATAAGGGGATCGATCCAATGAGAAGACATAACAATTTAAAATATATATGTGTCAAACACCAGAGCCCCCAGCTTTATAAAACAGATTCTACTAGACCTAAAAAAACAGATAGACAGCAATACAATAATAATGGGAGACTTCGACACTCCACTGACAACAGTAGACAATCAAGGCAGAAAGTCAACAAAAAAAACACAAAGACTCTAGCGGACTACGACGAAAAACAGGACTCTAGGGGAAATGCAACTAACAGACAGCTACAGAACTTTCCATCTTAAAGCTACAGAATGTACATTTTTTTTTTATCAGCACATGGGATATTCTCCAAGATAGACCACATTTTGGGCCACAAATCAAGTTTCAATAAACTAAAAAAAAAATTGAAATCATATCAAGCACCATCTTAGATCACAGTGGAATAAAACTAGAAATTAACTCCAAGAAGAACTAATGTAAACAAACATGGAAGTTAAGCAATGTGCTCCTGAATGATCCTTGGGTCAACAATGAAAACAAGATGGAATTTAAAAAATTCCTTGAAACCAGTGGCACCAATGAATCAACTTAGCAAAACCTCTGAGACACAGCCAAGGCTGTTCTCAGAAAAAAAATGTATAGAGCTTAAGGCTTACACTAATAAGACTGAAAGAGCACATAATGACAACCTAACCTCACAACTCAAGGAACTAGAAAAACATGAACAAACTAAATCCAAAGCTAGCAGAAGAAAGGAAATAATAAAGATCAGAGCAGGACTAAATGGTATTGAAATTAAAAACAAACAAATAATACAAAGAATCAATGAAAGAAAAACTTGGTTCTTTGAAAAGATAAACAAAATTGATAGACCATTAGCTAGATTAATTAAGAAATAAAGAGACAAGACTCAAATTAGGTCAATCAGAAATAAAAGAGGAGACATTACAACTGATATGACAGAAATTGCAAATATCATCCAAGACTATTATGAACAACTCTATGCAAATAAGTTAGACAATATAGAGGAAATGGATGAATTTTTGGAAATGTACAACCCCTCAACCTTGAATTAGGAAGAAATATAAACCCTGCACAGACCAATAACAAGTAGCAAGATTGAAACAGTAATTAGAAGTCTGCCAACAAAAAATGAGTCCAGGACCTGATGGACTCAGAGCTGAAATCTTCTAGACCTTCAAAGAACTGGTACCAATCTTACTGAAGTTGTTCCACAAGATTGAAGATGAGGGATCCTCCCTAGTTCATTCTATGAGGCCAGTATCACTATGATACCAAAACCAGGAAAAGATACAAGAAAATAAAACTAGAGACCCATGTCCCTTATGTACATAGACTAAAAGATCCTCAACAAAACATTAGCAAACTGAGTTTAACAGCAAATATAAAAAAAAATACACCACAACCAAATGAACTTTATCCCAGGGATGAAAGGGTAGTTCAACACATGCAACTCAATAAATGTGATTCACTACATAAATAGAATTTAAAACAAAAATAATGTGATCATTTCAATAGACACAGAAAAAGCATTTGATAAAATCCAGCATCCCTTCATGATAAAAACCCTCAGCAAAATAGGCATAAAGGGAAAATTCCTCAAAATAATAAAAGCTATATATGACAAACCCAGTCAATGTCATCCAGAATGGAGAAAAGTTGAACACAATCCACCTTAGAACTGGAACAAGGCAAGCATGCCTACATTCACCACTACGATTTAGCATAGTACTGGAAGCCCTTGCCAGAGCAATCAGACAAGAAAAAGAAATAAAGTATTTCCAAACTGGAAAAGAAGAAATCAAATCTCTGTATGCTGATGACATAATATTTTACTTAGAGAACCCTAAAGTTTCCTCCAAAAGATTCCTGAACTTGATAAATAAATTTGGTAAAGTTTTAGGATACAAAATCAACACACACAAATCAGTAGCAATGCTGTACACCAATGGTGACCAAGCTGATAACCAAATCAAGAACTGAATTCCATTTACAATAGTAACAGAAAGAAAAAATACCTAGGAATATATTTCACCAAGCAGGCAAAATAGCTCTGCAAGGAGAATTACAAAACTCTGGTGAAAAATATTGCAAAGAATGCAAACAAATGAAGAAACATCCCATGCCCATGGATTGGAAAGATCAACGTTATTAAAATGACCATATTTCCCAAAGTAATCTACAAATTAAATGCAATTCTTATGACACTATCCACATCACTTTCTACAGAACTGGAAAAAACAATCCTAACATTTATATGGAACAACAAAAGAGACTGAAGCAAAAGCAATTCTAAAAACCAAAAATTCAAAGCTGGAGGCATCACATTACCTGACTTCAAATTATACTACAGTGCTGTAGTAACCAAAACAACATGTAACTGGTATAAGAGAAGACTCATGGACCAATGGAACAGAATAGAGAATCCAGAAATAAACTCAATACCCCACTAACTGATCTTTGACAAAGCAGGCAAAAGCATACAACGGGGAAAGCACACCTGTTCAACGGTGCTGAGAAAATTGGATAGCTACATGCAGAAACATGAAACTTGATCCTCATCTCTCCCTACATACAAAAAATTAACTCAAGATGTCTTAAAGATATAAATGTCAGACTTGAAACCATACACATTTTCGAAGAAAACCAGGGAAAAACTCTTATGGACATCAGCCTTGGCAAAAAATTTATGGCTAAAATCCCCAAAGCAAATGCAACTAAAACAAAAATGAGCAAGTAGGACTTAATTAAACCAACATGCTTCTGCACAGCAAAAGAAATAATCAACAGAGCAAATGGGCAGCCTGCAGAATGGGAGAAGTTATTCATAACTACACATCTGAAAAAGTACTGATAGTCAGAATCTACAAAGACCTCAAACGAATCAGCAAGAAAAAAAGCAAACAACCTCATTAAAATGTGGACAAATGACATATTTTGAGAACAGACATCTCTCAAAAGAAGATATACAAATGGCCAACAATCATATGAAAAAAATGCCACAATTCATAATCAGGAAATTCAAATTAAAACCACAATGAGATACCACCGTACATGAGTTTAAAAAATCAAAAACAGTAGATAGATGCTGACACGGATGTGGAGAAAAGGGAACACTTATACACTGTTGGTGGGAATGTAGATTAGTAAAGCCTCTATGGAAAGCAGTATGGAGATTACTCAAGGAACTAAAAGTAGGTCTACCATTTGATTCAGAAATCTCACTACTAGGTATTTACCCTAAGGAATAGAGGTCATTATAAAACAAAGACACCTACACCTGCATGTTCATTCAGTACAATTCACAATTGCAAGGATGTGGAATCAACCTAAATGCCCATCAATGTACCAGTGGATAATGAAAAGGTGAGATATATATATATATATACACATATATATATATATATACATACACACACACACACCATGGAATACTATGCAGTCATCAAAAAGAATGAAATCATATCCTTTGCAGCAACATTGATGGAATTGGGATCATATTCTTAAGTAAACTGATTCAGAAACAGAAAACCATGAACACCACCTGTTCTCATTTATATGCGGGAGCACAAGAGTTAAAATAAAATAAAATAAAATAAGTTAAAGCTAGTAAATACAGTTAATAACAATATATTGTATACTTGAAAATTGCTAACAGAATAGATCTTTAAGTATTCTCACCACAAGGAAATAATATATATGTGAGGTAATGCAAAAAAGAAAAAAAAAAGTTGTAGTTTATCTCTGCTAAAACCAAGGGCGAGTCCTGGAAAGGTTTTTAAGCCTGGGCATGTCACTTTAGATTTTCATCTCAAAGAGATCAGTTGGGCTTCTCTACAGAGGGTGAATTAAATCTGGCACAGTCGCTGGGCAGTGGAGTTAGAAAGCCCTTGGAGAAGCTGGGCTCGGTGGCTCAGCCTGTAATCCCGCATTTTGGGAGGCTGAGAAGAGTGGATTGCCTGAGCCCGAGGGTTCCAGACCCGCCTGGGCAACGTGGCAAGACCTCATCTCTACAATAAATCAAAAATCAGCGGAGCGTGGTACTGCGCGCCTGTAATTCCCGCTACTCGGAAGGCTGAGGCGGAAAGATCTCCGGAGCCCAGTGGGTAGAGGCTGTGGTGGCCGTGAGCGGCCACTGCACTCCAGTCTGGGTGACAGAGTGAGGCTCCAACTCAAAAAAAAAAAAAAAAGAAAGCCCTTGGAGGGATTTGCACAAGGAATGATACAGCTCAGAGCTTCATTCAGAGCAGAATCTGTGAGAAGGAGGGGAAGGTTCGATAGACTAGAGGCAGGCGAAAATTGCACAACTTGGGGAGATTATGGTCAGTTGGGGGAATGAAAGGGCAAACCAGGTTTCGTTTAGACAATTGGAGGTTTGACCACCATTCATGAAGACTCAATGCCATGAACAGTTTTGGGCAGGAATGTGTATCAAATCAGCGTGGGGATATGATACGTTTAAGAAGAGAAATCACGGAACGTGTGCGGCACCAAGGTCGAGACACAATATCAAACTACCAACCATCAGCACACAAGGTACAATCTATTTTTCATTCTGGCATAGGGTTATTTTCAGACCTTTGTCTTTTTGGACATGCCTTTAACCTCTACTTGAAATGCCTCCTCCTCCTCACTTTCTCTTCTCCCAGAAGAGTTTATACTCCAGGTTTTTTTTTGTTTTTGTTTTTGAGTTGGAGTCTCGCCCAGGCTGGAGGGCAGTGGCACACTCCTGGCCACGCAACCTCGACCTGCTGGGCTCAGGTGATCCTTCCGCTTCGGCCTTCCAAGCAGCTGGAACTACAGGTGCACGCTATCACGCCCAGCTAATTTTTTCGATTTATTGTACAGACTAGGTCTTGCCATGTCGCCCAGGCTGGTCTTGAACCCACGGACTCAGACAATCCTCTCTCCTCGGCCTTCCAAAGTGCTAGGATTATAGGCTTGAGCCACCGTGTGTGGCTCTACACTTTAGTTTTAAGGATCATCTTAAATGGTACTTTCTCTGTGAAGGCTCGCTGAAATTGTCATTGTATGTTCATGTGTCTGTCTTTTCTGACACCTTGAGAGCTTCTTGAGGATGGGGAGGTCCACATCTTACTTTTTGCAACCTGTCGGGTTATATTCTCTCTCGGGCAGCATTTTTTTTCTTCCTTGAATCCTTTTCTTTCTTGAATTCCTATACTTACACCGGCCCATAGTTTTCCAAGTGAAGGCAGAGGGAATCATACCTTAATTTTGCTCCTTGACCCAATGGCTCAACCCCTGAAAGATGGTGGAGCAGGGTGAAACAGAGCTCAAGCCTGTCCCTCATAGAGGGTGAGAGGGGTCCTAAGAGACATGTTAGGGCAGAAAACAACATTGTTCCGGTTCAGCTTGATTAATTCCCTTGCTTTCAGTTTTCTGGTGCTCGGTGGTTGGCAGGCACACACCGTGACAGAACCCTCAGGAGCAGAGAAGTCAGAGAGCTCATGGGTATCATGCAAGGTGTCTCTCTGAACTTGGCCGAGGAGACACAGACTCAACCTCTATGACTTACAGCTTAGGGGGTAGGCTCCCCTTTGTGGGATTTTGACTCAGACCTTTGTCGAGTTCCAGCTTTCTCCAGGTCCATCTTCCCATGAGGATACCTGCAGGGGAGCCCACTAAGTTCCCAAACCAAGGAAAACATATCTGGACTCTAATGGTAGCAACATTTTGCACAAGACTGCACAAAGTCTTGTCTTGGATACTCTGTACTTAATGATCGAGGACTTGAAGGTGAGGATTCCTGAGTTATGACTGGAGACTCTTAACTCTGCATATGCATGCAGTCCCACACAGGCATTGAGTCTGCCCAACAAACCATTCTTCGAGTTGGGTTTAGGTTTTGGGAAGGATGAGACCATTTGGCACCTCTGTCCTCCAGTTTCCCATAAAGGACCTGCCACCTAGGGCTTTCCGCTGTGAGCCCAACCTGTTTTCTAGGTGGCCCCAAGTTATGACTACTTTGTGGCTGAGCTTTGCTTCTCATAATCTATCCATCTTCCTACATGCTATTCAATGTCCTCAGTCCTTCTTACTGTGCAAACTGCTTTAATATGCTTTCCGCGTTCCTGCTCTGGCCTGGTTGCTCTTAAGACCCTTACTGTTTCCAGACAATTTGCAAAATTGAAAATGCTCTGAGAATTCTAATCTTGTTTTGTTATTAATCTAGTTACTGTTGTGCCCAATCAAATCAAATCAAATCTTTTAGGAGCAGACTCCAAGAAAAGCTAAGTATTTTTTTTGAGTGAGCTTCCTATAAACATTTTCTTGTTTTGAAGTGGGTTTTGGTTCCTTTTATTTTGTCTTTTTAAAAAAGTTTTCTGATATGCCCCTTTCTAGTACTTATGTATTTATGTTTGGAAGAGTGTCCTAAAATGAGGGCTCTTATTCCAGACTCTGTGCAGTGGTCTGTTTGAGTGAGTTGTTCCCTTGATGGAAAGGGAACAAGTCCACTTGCCGCTAAATGGATTGTGCGAAATTTGCTCGGGCTCCTTCAACAATGTTCTCCCAAATTGCCATGCAGAGGGTCTTGGATCCTTCCTGTCTTTTAGCATCACCTCTGCTCCTAGGCAAATTTTTGAAGAAAGGGCATGCCTTTGCTTAGAGAGACTGGGAATACCAATTCCATACAGAATAAAAAATTTAAAGCGCGGTAAGGCGGTAAATGCATTGTCTGATGAATTTCTCAGTGTATAGTCTGAGAATCTTTGCCTGTTGGTTAATTGTGGCCATCTTTAAAGTTAAAACCATAATCTTGGGCAGAAGTACTTTTTATAAAAGTGTTATTTGACCACTTCAGGTATACATTCAATACTGGGTAAAAATTTCAGATCTCAGGAACACGGAAAGACTTAGTGTCCTGAAAGCACTTTCTAGACTATTGATGTGGCAAAGAATTTGGAAAGAAGTTACACACACACACACACACACACACACACACGCACAGTGAAAACCTTCAAGTATTTGCTTTTTGATTTGTTTAGTTGGTATTGAAATGTGCACAACCTTAAATTTGATGCCAGAATACTAAAAAATAGAAAAAAAAAAGAATTCTAATTTTGGCTTTAGTGTGACCACTTCTCCCCCCGCTTTTCTGCTCCCAAGTCATCTCACCCTTCCTCAACCACACCCTGGACAGGGCTGGTCCTGGGCCTTGGTCAGTGTACACTGGCTTCTGTTTGCTTGTTTTGTCCCTGTTGGGGCAGGAGCCTCTAACAGGTAGAGCAGCCAACGCGAACACCTGTCTCTTTTGTTTAGATGCACAATGGCCACCATTTGTTGCAGATTCATTTATTACCCTGGAGTTTGGGGGAATTAATGTATAAAGAGAGAGCAGAGGCGTTCGTTCTGGAACCGAGCTAGGAAAGCTGTGCCTGTCACATCCTCCCTCCTGAGCCATGCTGGGCAGAAGCCAGGCCCCTTGGCTTAGGGGAGGGATAAAGAGCGTCCAAATGACAGGCACAGGCTCTGGAATTACACTGCCAAGACCCAGCAGCCCAGGCTTTAGGAAGAGGAGGTGTGTGAAGACAACAGAAAAAATGGAGAAATTGGCAGAGCCTCAGACAGCCTGGGGGAGGAGCTATTCAGGGGGACAGATGTGTGGATTAACCTTGGTGTGAGATGCGTTAGCCGAGTCCATGCTCAGAATCGAGCATCACAGACTCACAGGGCCTCAGAGCTGGTAAGATGGTGAGATCCCGTTAGAGAAGGCCACAGGGGAAAGGCAGTAATCTAAATAAGAGAGTAAGTGATGGTGGTATAGGCAGTGGGTGGTCCCTCCCCACACAGACAACAGGTGTCATTCAGTAAGTTGGCCCAGTGTTGTAAGATCTTCACACTGTTCAAGAAAAGCCAGAGATTCAGGCTTTATGTCAACTTTTATGAGTTTTAAATCATGCCAAATAATTAAAAATTGTTTTTAAATACAGCAAGATCAAAACACATCTGTGAACCGGATGCAGCGTTTCATGTAAATGGATCCTGTTTTTTTTTTTTTTTTTTTGAGTCAGAGTCTCACTCTGTCGCCCAGGCCTGAGTTCAGCGGCACGCTCATGGCCCCCCCAATGTCTACCTGCTGGGCTCAGGCGATCCTTCTGCCTCAGCCTTCCAAGCAGCTGGAACTACAGGTGCGTGCTACCACGCCCCAGCTGTTTATTGTAGAGATGTGGTCTCACCAAGTTGTCCAGGCTGGTCTCGAACCCCTGGACTTACACAATCCTCTTGCCTCAGCCTCCCAAAGTGCTGGGATTACAGCCTTGAGCCACTGCGCCCACTTGGATCCTGTATTTTTAAGGTGATAATGACTGAGGCCCAGAGAATAAGCAAATATCTCCAAGGTCCAATAATTAACTTGTAGAAGGGTAAGTACTTGACGGCTCAGTATGCTCAGTATGCTGCCTTTTCTCCCTGTGCCCAACACCCTGTGGCGATGTGGGAAATGTCAAGTGTTCTATCCCCTCCCCGATTTAAGGTTATGGAGTAGGGCCAATATTCTTCTCTTGCTTCTTGACTTTTTACCAATTTGGCTCCTTTCCGCGAGGCTGGCCCCCTGTTAAGTACCCTGAAAGCAAGAAGAGACCTGGCTTGCATTCGAGCCCTGGCTGAGCCACTTAGCTTGTGGCCTTGGAAAATTCTCTTCTATTCTTTGGACATTTTCCTCATCATAAAAGGAGGCTATCAGCCTAGGCAACTTTACAAGTTTAACTCAAATGAACCCACGTTTGCTTTAAATATCTTTCTACCCATCTCATCACCCTTCAATATCTTCTGCTCCATTTCTTCCTCCCACTCACACCCTCCCACCCACACCCCCATCCTGCATACCTGGCAGCTGCAGGCTGTTTCTGCCTACCTGGCATTTCATGGCATGCAGCACTGGGATCCACCCTATGCCACTCATACGATGATTCATTCCAAATCTCTTGAACCACCAAAGTGCACCCACCCAGGTAGAGAACGAAGATGAGTAAATAACAGAAGTGGGCAAGTACATTTCTCGATACAGGAAGATTAAACTGAAAACCATTGGAAAGAAAACAACAAAAAAAATGGGCAACCCTTTTTTGGGTTCCCTCTCACTACCAGGAGCTTTTCTGTCTTCTAATAAATTCCTATTTACTCATTTAACAAACAAACAAACATGGAATATTATGCAGCCATAAAGAAGGACAAATATATGGACTCCACAGCAACTTGGATGGATTTGGAGTCGATCATACTCAGTGATCTATTACAGAATCAAAGACCAGAGTACCATATGTTCTCACTCATAAGTGGACCTTGAACAATTATCATAATACTATAAGAAAGGGATTGGCAGTAGTGAGAAACTGTCAGGGGAGTGGGGGTGGGATTGGCAGTTGAGGAAACCTGCTAGGGGTGAAGGGGCACACCTTATCAACAAGGGACTGCATAATCAACGTTTGTACACCTAACCCTGAATTGTACCCCACATCTTTATAATAAAAAAAGAACAAAAACAAACTAGTTAAAAAAACAAAGGTGTCTTTGTTTGTCTATGGGAATCAGGAAGAGAGAAAGTTTTATTTTTTTATGTTATTTTTCTCTGACAACCTTTTTCCATGCTTGTCACTCATTCTAGGTTTTTTTCCTTACCCTTGTCCTGTTTTTCTAATTTATCTAAGGTAATTTTCCTTCAGTCTCATTAATTATAAATAATTATAAACTACAAGGTCAGAAAACCCATTTTAAATATATTTTAAGTATATACACATATATTCTGATTATAAATTTCTCAATAACTCCTCTCTGCATAATAGGAAAAGTTTAGCTACCATCATCGTTTCTGGGGAAAATATTTTGAGTCAAGCAGTCAAATTATGCAAAGTAGAGTATGACCTGGTCTTCCTTCTTGGGATTCCTATCCCTGCTTAAAAATTAATAGTCTTGCACAGAGATCCCAAGAAGGTATCTCAAAAGTCAATGTATCGTTTTTAGCAAAGAACAGTGATTCTTCATTCTACCTGAGAATGTGTGCACTTGGGAGAGGCAAATAATGGATTTGAGGAATGTTGTGTCAGCACATGAGAAGGGGACTGATGATATAATGCAAACAGACAACTGTCAAGGTGATTTAGTATATCGTTTCTCATCTTGAACCCCAGATGGAGGTGCTGACTCAAAAAGGCTCTGGAGGAAGCTCACAGGTAAAGGCTTTAAAGGAGAACTTCTCCACTCCTCCCCCTGCCCCAAATACTGCATCATGCAATACTTCAAATGGACGTAAGTTGTCATTTCCTAGAGAAAATAAAATGGTGGCCACCTGATCAGGAAGGGTCAAAAAAAATTGACTTTAGAAAATTTATCAATGAAAAAAGGAAAATAACATATTTACTAAATTTTATATATATTTAATAAAGTATCTTTATTTTCCTCATTATAAAGTTATGCAATATCTTAGTAGAAAATTTGGAAAATGAAAAATAGAAAGAAAAATAGCAACACCTCTTCCAGGAGTAATTACCATTAAAATTTAGACAAATTTTCTCCTATTCTTTTATGTAGTCATAGTCATAGGATTTTAAAAATATATTTTAGTCTATATCTATATGCGCACACACACACACATACACAGGTGAGCTGTAATCAGGTTTTTTCTCATAATAACATATGTTTTCATACTCTTACATTGAATTACTATCCTATTATTATTGTTATTATTGAGTTGGAATCTCACTCTGTCGCCCAGGCTGGAGTGCAGTGGCACACTCATGGTCTCCATAACTTCGACCTGCTGGTCTCAGGCGATCCTTCCACCTCAGCCTTCCAAGTAGCTGGAAATACAGGCATGCGTCACCGTGCCTAGCTAATTTTTTTTGATTTATTGTAGAGACGAGGTCTCACCAAGTTGCACAAGCTGGATTCGAACGTACAGGCTCAGGCAATTCTCTCACCTCAGTCTCCCAAAGTGCTGGGATTACAGGCTTGAGCCACCAAGCCCAACCTCTATTCTATTATATTTAACCTGTTCATGAACATTATTCCTTTGTGTTTCAAGTTTTTGGACTTAGAAGTTTATAAAAATGAATTTGTTAAAGAGTTTGAGCATTTGTAAGGCTATATAATGCATATATTATACCTTTACATATATATGTAAAACATAGTTTCAAGAAAGATAACTTCCAAAAAATAATTTTCCAAAATTATAAGTTCTATATCTACATTATTTTATTTACACCTAACCATAATCACATGACTTTGGGATCATTATTATCTCTGTTTTGTAATAGAAAATCTAAGCATGCAGAGATTTAGTAACTTGTCCACAATCACACAGCTGGCAAATGTGTAGTCAGGATGTGCACAAGGGCAGGCTGGCTCCAGCGCCAGCACTCTTCAGGTAGGAATAATTATAATATATTTAAAATAGGATCTAGTAATGCTGGAATATTGGCAATGCATAATGATTCCTTTGCTCCTTTTTCTAACCAATTTTCATCATCAACGATTCATTCAACAAAATACTTTGAGTATAGAAATTTGGTTAAATATAATTTCTAGTTATAAATTTATTTGTATAAACTTGTTGACTTGACATCATGCATCACATTACATATGTTAGGGAAAGTGAAAAACAGTTGTTTAGTAAGATTGAATGCTACGAAATAGGAGGGAGAAAATGTGACAAAGTAAAATATGGCTAATTGGAAATTAGTAAGAAAGATCAAATAGGTCAATTATTAATTATGAAAAAACAATATCGACAGGAGTGGGCAGGCACAACCTGTGGGAGAGCAATATTTTCTCCAGTGAGCAGCAAACAGGAGGATTGTCTACAAGATGCAATTTTCCATCCTATGCACTTACCCTCTGCTGACAAGCTTTTAAAGCCATGAATATAACAGTGAAGAAAATAGCTCTGCCACACAGTCTCACAAAGTATCATATATTTTTTCTCTTGGTTCTAAACATCATGATGTAATTGAAAAAGTGCTGACTGACCTAGGAGTTATAATTTAAACTTCTATAAGTTCAAATTTCTAGTCCTAGTTCTTCTTTTTACCAAGACATGGTCGACAAGTCACATACATTCTCTATAACCAGTTTTCTCATCTATCAAAATGGAAATAATCATCATCATTTATTCTGCTTCATTAGGATAAGTTTGAAAAATGTGGTTCAAAAACTGTAACTTATTGGATAAATCTATTTTAGAGAATAAATCATAGCATAGAGGAAAGAGCATGTGAGTACTAATATACCCTGGATTGGAACCTCTCCTTGGCCACAAAACTTGGGTCTTTGAAAGCTACTCAGTATATCTGGACTTTGGCTCATCAATAAAAGAGAATCATAATGGTTCTTTTATAGGTCTGTGTGAGAATTAAAAAGGACAGTGCATTCACTATGCCTGGAGCAAAGTTTGACACTTACTATAGGTACATCATAAGTTCCATTCTCCTTTCTTGTGTTTGGAAATAGGTACTGAAGCGAGAAGAAGAAAATGGAGAGATCATTGCCTGTCACACAAGTCAAAAAGATATATTGAGATTCTGTTTTATGCCTATTTGTGTTTTCTGCCCTGCTCTTAATATCTCAAAATATGTGACTTGGCCTCATAATTCCAGACAGAGCCTACACTCAGTGAGATCTGGAAGTGTGTCAGCAGCCAGAATTTGGATTTCATCTGCTGCTTATTACAAGTGTGTGTGGGTGAGGGGGGGAAGGGATTGAGAGGAAGCAGTAGGGGGAGGAAAGCAGACAGTGCTAGAGAAATCCAAACAAAGGTAATGTCTAGTTTTAGGACAAGAGGACAGTATTTTAATGGTGGTGAGGTCAACTGTCAACAATTAGGACCAGGCCTCAAGACAATTGCTAATCCTTCACAACAGTCTTCTGTTGTTGTTAAGCTATATTTCTAGGCACAGGAGGGTGGAGTAGGGGAAACAGGGTACATTTGTGCTTCTATCCTCTTGTACTTTCATTGGTGGCCATCTAGAAACCAACTGTTTTTCCTAAGATTGAAATGATCATGATTTTCGTGCCCAGGAAATCTGATTCCGGTGCGTAGGAAGCCACTTTCAGGTGAGGGAAGAGAGTTGATAGAGAAGTTAAAACAAGAGAAGGAGAAAAAGAAGGGAAAGAAGTGAAGGAAGTAACAGACTGGAAGAAAAAATATGAGCATGGGCTCACAGAGACACTGGCACTGAGAGATTGCAGTGGGGATACAAGAGATGAGTTCTATTTTGACATAATTCTTCAAATAGTTGAAGAAATAAACAGAAAAATACAATGAAATAAGGACGCTAACACACTTATTAACTTACGGTAAAGTGAATAGTTTTTGTTCCAGATTAATGTAAAGCTTTCCAAGTGGTGTAATAACATTGGGAGAACAGGTCAATTGTGGAAAGGTGGAGAGATGGGACATTGTCAGTTTCATGTTTGCAAAGATCCTTTATGTTTTCTGTTTGTATTTCTCAATGAACTTTTTTCAATTACATGACACACAGAACTGTGACTTCTGCTTTTTAATAGCTGTTTTCTCTTTACTTTCTGATAGTAACACTTTTGTGTGAAATATTGTGAAGGAGAGAGCTAACTTGCAAATTGGAACCACTCTCCACTCCCATTTGCGTGTAATTATGCTTTTTTTATTTGATAAGTCTTATGTCATTGGAGGAGTTGAAGGGGAGACAACCCTCACTAACCCAGGAAGAGAGAATATGTGTGAATTGCTTCCGAAGTTAAGAATCCTCTATGCTCCCATGAAATGAAAAGAAAAAAAAATGTGGCTAAGGCTAAGTTTTAGAAAAAAATGCTCAATGAAATTTAAGGTTTCTGTAAATATGAGAGACTTGATATAAGCATGCTCTCTGTACTGGCCGTTCTATTCTACAGCTAAAGGTTTGTCTGCCATTGTGGCTCACTCTGCTTATGTGCATGCAATTGAGTTATGAAAATGAAGATAACAGACAAAGCAAAATCCTGCTACATAGAGTTATGTCTAGTGTAACAAAACAAAACAAAACAAAATTAAAAAGAAATTTATCATTTTGAAATAGTTCCAAGAAAGGCAACCTCAGACTTCCATCTTTATTTGCCCCAGTTTGGCAATGTATCATGAGAAAATGTTGCCAAATGAGGATGAAGAAATAGTAAATAAAATGTGCAACATCTACGTAGTCTTACAAACTCTGTTAGAGATGTTAGTGCTCACTCACATCTGATTTTCCTCTCCTTTCTTCACTCATTGTACTTCCCTTTTCTCTTCCAATTAAGTGAAACCAGAGTTGTAGTCAATGAAATATGACTGGAAGTGACATGTGTCATTTCAGTTTGAGGCAAATGTAGATTACTTATATGAGTATTCTCCTCCTCCAAATTGTGCCCTGGAGAGTCATTCAACTTACATCAACATTGTAAGAATAACTTAAACATTAATTGTTTTAGGCTACTGAGACTGTGGGAGCTTATTTGTTATTGAAGCATAACTATCCTAACTACTACTGCAACTGAGGCTTTAGTTGTCATTCCTGAGCACCTAGCAGATTGTGGCAGTCATCATTAATAGTAATTTTAATACTTCCTGAGTTTCCTAAAATTTCCAAATGGGATGAGATTATATGTCTTAAATGACTGAGTAACAGAAACCAGTCTGGGTTTATTCTACCAATGTATACAGAATCCAGGAGAATAATGCCCTATTTTAACAGATTACAATAATTTTTATGAACATATGTTTCATAATCGATATAGAAGCATTCACCTTCTGGTTCTTTCTTAGGTAACTTTCGAGATTACTACAAGGTATCATTTTTACTTCCTTCAGTACTTTTCTTCTCAAGCAGGCTCTAAATATTAGGGTGAGCCAAATGAAAATGCCAATAATTGACCATTTTTAATTAACAATTATATTAGGTGACACCTAATGTTTTCTTTACTTTAAAAACAAAAGAACTTTACAAAGGCAGGTTTAATTCCTTCTTACTACTCATAAACATTCTTTCTGCTAAATAAAAAACTGAGTTTTAAAAGACCAGGGATTCAGATATACAAATTATAGTGTTATGTTTGGGGTTTTTTTCTCCCCATCTGTCAGTGGAAAATTACACTGTGGCTTTTATATGCTTAAGCAACTTCAAAGTCTATCAGGAACAAAAATCAATCTTTAATAACCAAGAACAAAACGTGTATGGAAATTACATCTGAAATTATTGAGGCTACGTTTTCATTTTTTGCTATAAAAAGATCTATGGATTAGTTCTAGGTGAATGCCATTCTAAACCACTTGATTTATAAAACTGCTACCTAATAAAATTCTAATTTATATGCAGAAATTTGTTTACTTCTTGGGATATAAATATTATTGTGATTTAGAAAACTGAAATTAGCTCATTAATTGGAAGTGTTCAGTAGATCCTTTCTAAGTGAATGACCAACAACCACAGAGGCAATTTTCTACAAATAATTTTGGCTATTAAGATCTTTTTTTTTTTTTTTTTTGAGTTGGAGTCTCTCACTCTGTCGTCCAGACTGGAGTGCAGTGGCCGCTCCCGGCCACCGCAGCCTCGACCTGCTGGGCTCCGCGATCCTTCCGCCTCAGCCTTCCAGCTGGAACTACAGGCGCGCGCTACCACGCCTGGCTAATGTTTTGATTTATTGTAGAGATAAGGTCTCTCCAAGTTGCCCAGGCGGGTCTCGAACCCTTGGACTCATGCAATCCACTCACCTCGGCCTCCCAAAGTGCAGGATTACAGGCTGAGCCACCGAGTCCTGCTATTATGCATATTTTAAATCTGATAATCTTGAGGCATAGAGAAGAGTTAATTTGGAAGTACTACAACACTTTGATCTATTTCTGATGGTTGAGGAAACAAAGATGGCATAAAGAATAATTACAGGCAGGAATACAGTGACATGGAAATGTTAATTGGGCACCTAGGAGCAGTTATATGAACTCCTTGCTAGTGAAGAAAAATATAAACGCTGACAGACAAAATGGTTGCCTGCTGAGTAAAAGCATTGAACTTGGTAAGACTCAACGTGAACCAGGGCAAAAGTACATTTCGAAGCCCATTAAGCCTTGGGAAGACCATAAATAAGGAGGTCCTAAGATAAATCCAAAGTGGTTAATGAGGCCAAATGTCTTGATTGACCTAAGATGCTTGCTCCTGAGGGCATGATGACTTACTGAGATAGAAAGCTTGTTGGCAGGAATGCTAAATTGATTTGATTCTGTTTGTGTGTCTTTAACATAAACTCATCTGGACCCAAATGTTTGGTTCTCTGGGAAACCCAAGAATGTACTTCATGTCCCTAAACATATTATTCGCTGATATTTACATCGCCCAGTCAAGTTCAGTTATTGTTCTCTTAGGGCCAAAAATATGTACTTTTTCCATAGACCCAAAACATGTATGCATTGATTGGATTTCAGTGATTTTGTCAAGCTGGTTGAAAGGGCATGTAATTTTGAGGAAAATCAATAAAAAGGAAGTCAATCAAAGTATAGGTCTATTAGGATTCAATGACAGACACTTTGATTCCTGAGAAGACTTCGTGGAGTCAAATACATTCATGTGCTGCATGATGACGTTTCAGTCAACAATGAACTACATTATACGACTATTATCCCATAAGATTATAATTGAACTTACATTGTCTAGTAACATCGTAGCCATTATAATGTCATAGCGTTGCTCATATGTTTGTGGAGATGCTAGTGTAAACAAATCTACTGCACTGTCAGTCATATAACTGACATATACAATTATGTACAATACATAATATTTGATAATGATAAAAAAGTGACTGTTACTGGTTTATGTATTTACTATAGTATATATTTTTTCATTGTTTTAGAGTTTCTCCTTCTACTCATACAAAAAAGTTAATTGTAAGACTCAAGTAGGTCCTTCAGGAGGTATTTCAGAAGAAGATGTTGCTATCATAGGAGATGACAGCTTCATGTATGTTTTTTCCACTAAAGACATAGCAGTGGGAGGTGGAAGACAGTAATATTGATGATGATCCTGTCCCTGTGTTGGCCTAGGCTAATGTGGATGTTTGTATTTTAGTTTTTAACAAAAAAAGTTTAAAAAGTAAAAAAAAAAAATTTTAATGGAAAAAAGGCTTATAAATTAAGAATAAAAGGAAAATGTTTTTGTGTAGCTGTATAATGTGTGTTTGAAGCTAAGTATTATTACAAAAGAGTCAAAAAATTAAAAAGAGATTGAAGCTTATTAAGTAAAACAGTCAAAATAATCTAGATTAGTTGATTATTGAAGAAAACATTAATAAATTTAGTGTAGTTCAAGTGGACAGTGTTTATAAAGTCTACAGTAGTGTACTATCATGTCTTAGGCCTTCATATTCACTCACCATTCACTCGTTGATTCACCCAGAGTCAGACCTCCTGACCAAGGGTACTGAATTTCTTTTTACTAAGCAGGACTAAGCTGGTACTCAATGAAAAAAAATCACAAGACCATTTTCTTTCAATAATCCCTTTCCTTCTTTCCGACTGCAGTGCATTTCCTATAATTTATTCATCCCAGGGTGCATTTACACAGTGCATCTGCTTCATCATTATTTCATTATTTCTTCTTGCCTTAAAAGTGTCTGAGCCATTGAGTAACTGAGATGATGAATAGGAAAAACAGTTGGGCTCTTAGAGATGAGGGTGTGGTTAAGTTTTGGGGAACCTCTATCTATTCAGTCATCTATATAGTCTTACCCATTCATTTTTCATATTTTTTAATGTATCTATCAATATAAAGACTTCTTATTTCTTAGATGACCTGACTTCCTCTCCCCATATTCAATTCCCTAAATCCACTGCTATCAACTCACTCCCCTGCTGAAAAATCCTCCATATGTTCTAACATCTAATTCCTTATCAATGTACTAAAGGTTTTTCAGAAACTGCCCAAATTATATTTCCTTAATATCTCCTAAAAATTCCCATTTAGTCAAATTATTTCTGAGAAAAGCTTTTGTGCCTTTGTCACACACTATTTATCATGCCCCTCTTCTTTTCTGTTGTACAAGACATGGCTTTGATAACACCTCCTTTCTACGGCATCTCCTGCCCTCCTAAGTCCTAGAACTTTTATTAAGACCATTGTGTTTTACTCCATTAGTTACTTAAAGGATGAAAGGATACACTTTTAATATATTCAAGACTTTTAATAACTTTCTTTGTCATAGAGAATGTCATACAAAATGGTGTTAATTGTCAAAGCTTAAGAGGAAAAAATCAATAATATTAACCAAAGTGCATTGCTTTCTCTGCTCCATCAATAGCAATCAATTATTGGCTTATTTCTAGAGCTCAATTTTGAAATTTGGTTTTCAATAGCAATGAAAGAGATGGTTTCTTTATAAAGAAATATCCCACTAACTCATCAACGAGCATTATATACATGCCTCTTGGTTCCATTTAAAATATTTTTCAAAAACTAGAAAACTATGTACAAAGGTGTTAAATTATTTTAGTATGGAAACATGCTGACATCACTTTTGAAAGAAATGAAAATGTGAATCTCTTCCATTGTGATGGAAGACTTCTAATGTATTTGCATGTTACAAGAGAATAATTATATTACCCACTATCCCTGAGGGAATAGGCTGCTTCCTCAATCCTTCTGCTTTAATCTCCGTATCTGTAGTTATTAAAATGTATCCTTGTATCTAAATATAATAGGATTACCCATCTATGGGGAGCTAATGCTACTTTATTGCTTGGTGAGATCTCTAACCCAATACTTAAAACAATGAACACAGGGGCACTCTGAATATATACACACAGCACATTTCCAGGAATAATCCTGCTTGCAAGGATGTGAAGGCAATTCAACTGCATGCAGATTAATTGCACCTCAGAGCTTTGTCCACAAATTAGCATTTCTAAAACACTTATTTGTCTCTGTATAATTTAAGAGAATTTAAAGGAAAAATAAAGCAAGTAAGAATATAGTGTTCTAGTTAGAGCTTTAACAGTTTTGAACCAAAATCATTAGAACTTATCCTTTTCTGAAAGCATATCAATTTAACCACAAATATACAAGTATGACTTACTAAAAAATAAGAAGACACGTATTACAACAGAATGAGCCAGAAAACTTAAAGCCAAATATAGTGTTTTTTCATCACTGTAAGTCTAGGTAGAATGCTAGGTTGGATCTGCTACTTATAATTCTTCAGTTCATGGAATTTTGCTGAAAATCTCATCCAAGTTTCCTTAGCCATTTATTTAAAAATAGCTTAAAGATAGCAATTTACATCTGTAGAAACATAATGATAAAATATATAAATATAATGACAACAATAATGCTAATGACATTTTGTTGAATGTTATATGTATTCTGGGTGTTATAGCAAGCACATTACCCATTATTGATTTAATTCCTCTTTTTTATGAAGCTATTATATTACTGTGACCAAAGGGAGATAGAAAGAGAGAGAGAAAGAAGAAGAAGAAAGAGGGTGGAGGGGAGGAACAGAGGATGAAGGAATAGAGGGAAAGAGTGAGAAAAAATATAAAATTAATACATGGTTCATACTTATACAAATGTAACAATTTGGGAAAGGCAGTATGGTGAATATCTATCAAATTTTCCCTACAGCACTCTTTGAAAAGTTGTTTAGTCCTTGTCCTATTTAAAGAAACTGAAGCTAGAAATTATAAATTACATATGGGAGTGAGTTTTGTAAGAAATTTAAACAGTAGACCAATACTCAAGAAAAGCCTTAGGTCTCCATAAAAAGATTGGCAAATAAATGTATATGTTTACAAAACTAATATTTATGAGAAGTATGGAGTTTCAGAATTTTTTTCCCACTTGAACATACTGTTAAAAACAATCAACTATTTAGCAGTTTCTACCCATAAAGGAGACACCTTCACCAAATTGTACAAGGTCACTTAACTTGTCAGAGTGAGCACTATTATTTATCCTAAATCAAGTTGACTCCAGACTTCAAGACCTCACATCACCCAAGAAATACAAAGACATTATCTATCTATCATCTATCTGTCTATCTATCTCTCTATCTATCTCTCTATCTATCTATCTATCTATCTATCTATCTATCTATCTATCATCTATCACCATCTATCTCTCTGAACAGTATGGACGTTCACAAACACAACAGAAGCTCCAAAGAGCAGGAAGAGAAAGTGGGATGTGACAAGTTTGTGATGACAGAGTCTTCTTATTTTCCAGTCTAAGGGTACCTGATAAACACTAAATGGTGAGAGGACATGGTGCTTCAGAGAGAAGAATACTTTAGTCTCTTTGTCTCCCTCCTACTCTAGTCACCTTTTTAAACATTTTATCCTCCAAATTTTCTTCTGAACCTAAGGCTTTCATTTCTTGTCAGACATACTAGCCTCTTGAGAACTATCAGTATCTTTAAAACCCCTTGTTCTCTTTCCCAGTGTTCTATTCAGCAAGCAGTCTCTGAGAACTGAGTTTATGCCCTAGCCTATGCAGGGAAAGCGAAATGAAAAGATCAGGATCCTGCTCTGAGGACCTTATTAAGCACTGGTATATTAAAAGAGATCCAAACAATGGGAAGTGTTCTTTTCCAAAGGTGGCTTGTAAATCAGCAAATATTTATTCTATTCCTACCATAGGGCACAAAGTGTTCTAGGCACTCTGTCTAATATAGAGGAGAACATCTACACAGATTAACTTGGATTATACAAACTAATAAGTCAGTTCACTTATGAATGTATCCTTAAATAGCAAGGGAATTAAATGAGTAAACTCCATTTAAGAAAGATGCTGCTTTTATTGACAAATGGCATTTGTCAATTTATTGATTTATTTGTAAATTTGTTGACATTTATTGATTTCAGGATAATATCATGCCCAAGAAAAGCCTAATAGAGCACTGGTGTTTCTGCTAGTCCCTGCTAAATTTCTCACCAGCCTCAGCAAAAATATTGTCCTAAGAT
Source organism: Tarsius wallacei (assembly GCA_963574415.1). Classification (NCBI taxonomy): domain Eukaryota; kingdom Metazoa; phylum Chordata; class Mammalia; order Primates; family Tarsiidae; genus Tarsius; species Tarsius wallacei. The sequence goes on from CAUYQG010058063.1 coordinate 26,230, forward strand.
TCCCAAGTAGACAGAATTATTCTAAAATTGTTATTCTTACATACTTAAATGTTATTGAGTTTATAAAATGATTTTGATCACTAATATTTATTAAGAATCTCAACATACTAGGTATATCCCATTGATTATTTCCATTGACATTACCACAATTTTATGAGATAGGTACTATTATTACCTTCAGTTCACAAATGAAGAAACTGAGTTCCAGAAAGTCTAGTAAATTGCCCAGCATCAGTCAATTGCTCAGTTAATAACTAGTAACAATAGGCTTCAAGTCAGGCAATTTCTCTCCAGAACTCAAGTTTTTAATTGTTACACTGTGATGCTTTCCAAAAGGCAGTTCTCTAACACAATTTCTTATCAAGAGTCGGACCTAACAACCAAGAGTGATGCCTCAATTATGTTTCAGTATTGTATTTTTCTTTGACATATAAAATCTGGTAATGGCTGATTTACAGCCTAGGCTGCAAGGCTTTAGGGAAAACAGCCTGAGTTGTTTGGTGAGAAGTAAACTTGCCCTGTGGCAGCGCATTTAAACACTCATCCAGAACAGCTTAACCTTGAGCAGCCACCATAGTCACGTGGCTAACATCCCTGGGCAAGACATTTTCAAGCTTGGATTGGACAGTAACTAGAATTGAAGCTACTTATAATTATCTGCATAATGTTTAGCTTTCAAACTGAATTCCACAGAAACTGCACAGTGAAACTAGGATATTTATTATGTGTCTGTAGCAAAAGAAATGGTTCTGAATAAAGCTTTACCATATTCATGATCACATTGAACTACACTGAGTACTCAGAGCAAACATCAACTCTGTCAGCTCACACCATGATCAAAAGCAATTCACAAACACTGAACATGCCTGAATATCTTGGTTCTTACTGAAAAAGTCTATACACTAAAGATTAAAATTATGACAAGAGCAGGAAGAGTGGTCTGGGAAAGAGTTCATGATTTGCTTCCCTTAGAATATTTTATTAGTATTTTACAATGAAAATGTACTCATATATTACTTGCATAATTAAATTTTTGATTTTCAAAGAATTCAACACATTGATTACTTCATCAGATATTGATTGATCATCTAATGTGTCAGACTTTCTGCTGGTCACTGGTGATTCAGCAGTGGAAAATACTAAAAGGATGGCATATCCCAGTGGTTTTTCTTCTTATAAGAGCTTGCCCATGGCAGGTCTTTGTGCCATGAATCTTCCTTTTTCCTTCTTCTCTTTTTCTCGCTAATGAACTTTGTTTTAAAATTTAAAAAAAGAAAAAAAGAGTGGCATATCTCATGCCTCACGCAGTCAAGAGGTAAACAGAAGGTAGTTATTGAAGACCCAGATGAGCCTACCTATGTTCAGATCTCATCATAGCAATTATTATCTATGTGGCATTGCTCAAAATACTTATCTTCCATCTCTCCATGTCCTCATCTAAAATATTATGATAGCAATAACAGCACTTACTTCATAGGGTAGTATTAAAAAATAACATTTAGAATAGTATTATGTACTTGGTAAAATCCACAGTAGTTTTGGTATAATTAGCTACATGGATAATGCTTTCCAATGGTTCTTTTTCTAATTGGACAAATCAAGACACTGACATAGATAAAAGTAGTGTGTTATATGACCATGACAACATGGAGATTTTTGAAGCCCTGAAGTAAAATAACATAGACAATGTGTCTTAAAAAATGGAAGTTGCTATATAAACAAAATATTTTTCTTTTATTTTATTTATGTATTTATTTATTTAGAGTCAGGGTCTCACTCTGTCACCCAGGCTAGAGTGCAGTGGCACAATCCTGACTCACTGCAGTTATGACCTGGGCTGAGGCAATGCTTCCACCTCAGTCTCCTGAGTAGCTGGGACTACAGGTGCCCAACTAAGTTTTTGATTTTTTATAGAGACGAGGTCCACTATGTTGCTTAGGCTGGTCTCAGACTCCCAGTCTCAAGCAATTGTCCTGCCTTAGCCTCCCAAACTGTCGGGATTATAGGTGTGAGTCACTGCACTGGGCCTCCTTTTCTTTTAAATACATAGGGACACAGACTCTAAACACAAACTCTCTGGTTAGAATCCTAGCCTCACCACTTTCTATCACTGTAATCTTGAATAAATTAATTTCCCATTTTGTTTCTAGATTTTCTGTCTGTAATTAATAATGGCATTTATCTTGTGAGATTGATGTGATGATCAGGGTATGCCACTTGGTCAGTCAGTTGTACATGGACTTGAGATTGGAAAGGCTCCAACTTTTGGTTTAATACTCTGACATCACCATGTTAAAATTCTTAATAATTTTTGAGAAAGGGGAACAACATTTTTTTCAATGGCCCCCATAAATTATGTAGCTAGTGATAGTGAGAATTAAATGTAAAGGCTTAGAACATATCCTGGCACAGAAAGGACTATGTAAACATTAACAACTATATTATTATATTATCTTAATTTAGATATGAGAATTCTTATTTCCAAGTGATTATATACGTGCAAGATTTTTGTTTTCACTAGAATAAAAAATTTGTTTTTTGTGCAGAATTTATAAAGTTGGTTAGCTAAGCCTTAAACAGGACATGCAAACTGTTATGAAATGTCACATTCCTGAAGAATATGCTAGTTTTCAGGCAGATCTTGACTACAAAGTTATTGACTATGAATATACAGCTGCCCAGAGCAAGATGAATGGAGGTAGGGTAGAAAAGATTCAATGCTTACTGATTACTATGTGTAAAGCAACACAATGGTCTTCTCATCTAACCCTTGGAGTTCACTTGCAAATGATCATCTTACTTTTGTAGATTATACAACTGAAGCTCAAGGAATTTAGTACAGCCTAGTTAGCATCACAAAACAAAGTGTCAAAATTTAAACCCAGGTCTAGATTTCTATTTCTGTCTACTTCAGATATTGAGTATATGAGTGACATATTTGTGAGTCTGTCTTAATATATGTATACATACACAGTGCTAAAAATTATCAGGGAACATATGATTCTATTATCTTTTTATCCCATCAACATTCTTTTGAGGAAATGAACTCCCTAAAGTGAAGGAGGAATCAGAGTCTACAGTCCTGGAGGTAGAGTGATCCCTTAGACACAACACTCTGGGAGTATCCACTGTTTTATAATTCTAAGCAATATTCAATCTTATGAAAAGAGATTCAGCGAGGAAAAAGAAAAAGGAAGAAAAATGTGCACAAGGGAAGAAAAACCAGAAAAAGATGAGAAAGAAGCAAAAGAGGTTTGCATTCCTCTGTCTTCTTTTTTGCATGAAGACCTTTTTGTACATAAAACCATCAGTATCACAAAGTGCATAGTCGGAAATTGATTCTAAAAATAATACAAAACAAAAAACTCTCAACCACTCCATGCAAGCTTAAATGAAAATAATTTAGATAAAAATGTGGTGCACATACACAATGGAATATTACACAGCCATAAAGAAGGACAAACTCATGGATGTCACAGCAACTTGGATGGATCTAGAGTCAATAATACTCAGTGATCTGTCACAGAAACAAAGAACAGAGTACCACATGTTCTCATTCATAAGTGGATCCTGAACATTTACCATAATACTATAAGAATGGGGTTGGCAGTAGTGGGATACTTCTGGGGTGAGGGTGGGGGAGAACACAACATCAATAAGGGTACCTGATCTCAAACGAGGCAAAGTGGGGACCAAAGGAAGGCCCAAACTTGACCTGTATGATGTCCACTTGTATATCTAATTCTGAATTGTACCCCACATCTTTAAAATAATATATATATAAAGAAAATAATTTAGAAGAAAATAAAGGAAAGATTAAGAAAATTAAAGATACGTCAGCTATGTACCTTTCTGAGCTCAAACACTGTACATATTAGAAGAGTTCATCTATCTAAGAAAACAAAGAGATCTAGCCAAAGCTCCCTCTGCCCCAGAGTGACCTAGCGATCAACTAGTACATTAACTCCCCCTAAAAGCAGCTCCAAACGACAAAAGAAATCAATGTTCAAAGACAAAATAAAAACTCAGCTACTTCTACCAGAGAACAACAAATGGATATGGCAGACAAAAGGATTTTCATCCTTTTCTGTGGTCTGGGAACGTGACTGTGAAGGTGGGTTCCTTGGATGCACCCTCACCTTTAGAGTGACAAGAAATGCAAACACCCATAGCAGGAAGAGAAAACAAGATAGTATTCCTTAGGTCCATTCAAATAGATGCTTCAGTTTTCTATCAAAGTAGTACTTTGTGAGTTAAGATTATTAATCTTTGAAATGAAGACATGTTCAATTTTGATGTTGTAATAATTTTTGTTTCAAAGCAAAGAGATGAGCTGGGAAATTTTGCTGTTGATTTCAAGCAAAATAATGTTTTGATGCTTACTGCCGAATGATAATACATCTCCCTAATTCCCATGTGTTTTATTCACCTAACTCTGAAAGTCTTGCTAACACAATTGGACACAGAATTCCAGAAGCATCACATTAATATTTCTGGATTTTTATGGATTTGTAAAATTCTGCTACTCTTTCAGGATGGTTCTTGTTCTATGTAGACACAAAATATGATTTTTGCCTGTTTATGAGTGAAGTGAAGTAAACCACAGATGGAGTAACACACTAGACTTCATCTGAGAGATTTGAGACTTTCCATTCAGCATAATGGCCTCACCTTACTTGAATGCACTTTCCTGGGAACTAATCCTCTAAAAGTTAACAGATGCAGGGAAAATGCTTGATGAGGCTTCCACCTAGTAATTCAAATGAGTAGTAGACTATAAGGACCATTGACTGCTAAGGTCATGAAGGGAATTATATTCAACCACATATTAAAAGCCTAGAGAAGGTGATACTTAAGGCATGTTCAAGTATCATTAAAAAGGTAAATATTACTCTAGAGGAAAGTTAACAAGTAAGTGAGAGACTAGAATGATAGGCCACATGGACTAAGAAGAAATTCGAATTCCTAGCTAAGGATTCTGAACTCTCTTCTAGACAACGGAGAGCCACTGATGATTTTGTGCAGGAGAAGGCAATACGAAATAAAAGGTAAGGTATGGAAAGTGTATGGAGAAGTATGAAGGAAAAGATTATTAGTCCAGAATGTCAATTAGAAGGCATTTTATGATTGAATAATTCCGGTTTCTGAGTTTACTTTTCTCTGTTTTCCTGGTGTGCATATCTTACACAACTCTGGTGTGAGTAAGTCCAACTATGAGCTTTCCCTAAGTTTGTAGCACACAGTCCCAATTTACAAGTTGCCTCGGTACTTCTTCTGGTTAGCACTCTTTACTCTCAAAAGTGCTCTAATTTGGAAATTAATCAGATAGACACCCTAATGATCCCAGAAACACTATTAAGCAATCTTTTATTGGACTAACCCAATCATTCTCCTAAACTCCTAAACTCCCCTTTTCTTACTGAAGTTCTAAGATTCTGTTTTGAGTCCTAGGTTCTTTTCGTTTTGGCTTTATATTCTTTATCTCTGAGAATTTGAATTTGTGCCTCTGACTTTAATTGTCACCTATTTGAAACTGTCTCACATATTTATACTTTCAGCATAGACCTTTCCTTTGGGTTCCAGACCTAACTCTCCAGTTGGCATCTTCACATGGATGCCACAAATTCCTCTCAAACTCAACCTGTCTGAAAGTCAAATGAGAATTTATAGTTGATGCTGTCCCACCAAATCTCACCCCACCAAACCCTGAATTGTTTCCAGTGTGCTCTATCTTAGTAGATCACATATCACTCATTCTTCACCCAGGTCAGAATTCGGGGTTACCCTGACCTCTCACTTTCCCTCACTCTTATGTCTGATCACTCAGGCAATCCTTGCCATGTTTAATCCCAAATACATCTAGTCTTCATTGGTTGTCATTCATAACTTCTTCAAATTCGTTACTTTAAGTGAAATGATGTATAACAAACCCAGTTTCACCATAGATAAATTGATACAAGCAAAAGTTCCTAGGGCATAATTCTGGTCCAAAAAAAGAAAAAAAAAACCTTCTAAATAAAGACCTCAAATATTAAACTTTGAACTAAATGTAAGCTATACATACATCTAAGACAGGCGAATAAAAGCAAGTAAAACAATTATTTACCCAATTATTCCAGTTTAAGGTTGCACTTGACTGAAGACTATACCAGTAACCCAGGGTGCAAGGTAGAAACCAGCCCTGAACAGGGTGCATTCACACACACCTACACTCACTCATATTGGAATCACGTCGACACAGCAATGAATCTAACATGCACATTTTGGGGATGTGGGAGAAAACAAGAATAGCAGAAGGAAATCCATGCAGACATGGAGAGAGCATGCAAACTAAAACATACCTGGGCCCCAGCTAGGAAGTCATTTTTTTTCTTATCAACTCTATAACAAAATGATGTTGAGATAAATCCATGTTATCCAAGGACATGCTATATTCTTCTTCTAAATGCTGAAAGCTCATTACTCTTCACATCCACTTTTGACCTCTGATCTGCTGTCTCCCATAGGACCAGATGATTCTTTGTTTGTTTTGTCTTTACTATAAATCTGATCATATTTATCACCTAATTCCATCTTAAAATACTTCAGTAACTTCCCATTTTCCTTATAATCAAAATAAAAAGAAGGCTCCTGACTCCAGTCCAGCCTCATTTGGTGTCATACCCTCTCTTGAGCTTGGGCCACTCAGGCCTGCTTTCCATTCTCCCAATGGTCTAAGCTTCCTGTCACCAGGGCCCCTTGCACTTTTAATCCCCACCGCCTAAAATATTCCTCTTTCCTAAACCTGTCACTGGCTCAGCTCAATCTTTACTGCTTCAAAAAAATCATCTTTATGATTTGGTCTCCTCTGGAAAAGTAAGTCTGCAAGCTATTTACCTGATGAGACAAGTGAAATTTTGCTGATATTAGAGATCTGTAAGGGGATAACAAACATAAAGAAAACAGAAGAGACCAAGCCTAAATTTAAAAAGCATACCCATTTAAATATGGGATGGATAGAAAACAACAGTAAAGAGATTAGTGAGAAGCAGAAAACAAAGAGATCTCACTCATTAAATTAAACTAATCAAAACTTTACCTATGATAAATGGATGTCAACAATCTTCAAATTATTTTTTGGCTGTTACCTAATTATTTCTCACCTGTCTTGTGGAAGGATCGACCCTAATGCTGTGGCATGTGGCATTGGAGCCACGCTAATGCTAGTTTTACCTTTGCATAGGTAAAACTAGCTAAGTTGGTTTACCTCTGGGATCAGCAACTTTACCACCTGTGAAGTATCATTTTCTACATTTGATAAAGGATGAAACACAGAAGAGAGTTTAGCCATGTGTCTTAGGTCACATAGCTATGACAGGGTCAGGATTGGACCTGAGAACCCGTATGTGTCCAACCCCAAGTCCAAGCTCTATACCTGGTTCAGCAGAGTTTCCAAGGGATAAAACTCACTAAGCTACTGCTCCCTGTACTCTCAGTCGTCCTAGAATGCCACAAATGACAAACTCAGGTCTGTTCAAAGGTCCTCAAGGGAATTTACTACTTAAATGAGAATCAAGGCTGCTTGCTTTGGGCAGGTTCTGAAAAGACCTAATCCCTATTTAGTTAAAAATGGACCAGAACATTACCGTACTGCAACCAATGAAAGTGACATCACCTAGGGTACTGTACCAGTGAGAGGTTCATTATCCTACAACAGCTGAGACTTACTGAGATTGAAGTTACTAAGAAAAAGTTACAGGAGTCACAGGGGTTGTGGGTGTTTTGAGACTGCAGTGCACTGAAGCATGATAGGTTTGCTAGGCACTGATGAGGACCCTGGAGAGGAGAGACTATGTCCATGGGCTAGCAACACACTCATGAGGAAGGTTGTAGCCCCAGAATCATTATCACAGCCACTTTCCACCTAAGAATGAAACCTGGAGCTTGGGCTTCTTGCCTCCCAGAGGTGGACTTACTGTGCAGAGATTGGAGTCTAATCATCAGAGCCCATCTCCTGTACAACTCTCTGAGAAGGTTGGAAGTTGACAGAAAGTACAGAGTGGTGCAGGTGGAGGGGAGAAACAAGGTTGCAATCAGGAAATTCTACTTAAGCACGCATCAATACATTGCCTAAAGAGAACTCACAAGGAAGGCCTGGATCTCTCAGTCTCCACTAACTTGTTGTGAATTCTCTTTACTCGTGTATCTGTATTCTTTTCTTAAAGAAAGCCACAACATCATCTAAGCTTTGACATCCACAGGAGAAAATTCCTGTTTTGTGGGTACTGGAGCTTATGACCTTAAGTTTCTCTTTAAATATTTTATTTAAATGGGAGGAAGGTACTGCCTAAAACCACATGGTGAGCATGGAAGGATCTTTCTACAGACTTCAGAAAGAGCAGATACTCTGTCCCCAGATTTCAACAATCATACTTGTTCATTTTGGTACAGAAAAAATAACATAGGACTTGATAATAAGTATTACTAAGCTAACTAATAATTACAAGTAGTGCTAGATGGCTAATAATTTGCTATGCAAGCTGGGAATAAAAGTGAATCTGTGTGTGTTTGTGCTGTATGTATATTTGTGTTGCATGTGTGTGTGGGTGTGTCACATTTGTTTGAGCAGTGTGTGTATGTATGTGTGTTTATGTTGATGTGCTTTTTGTATTGGGGTGGCAACTGAGGAACATATTTATCAATTTGTGAGGGAGAGATGCGAAAAAAAGCAAGGCAAAGAGACAAAGAAAGGAAACATGTTGTGTGATGAGAAATTAGGGTGGGAAGAAATGATGGATAGATGAAGGGACGAGGGGAGGAAAGAGGGCAAGGAGGACAAGTGTCACAAGGATTTCCTAATCACCAGAATCAAGGTTGTCTTGACTTCTTTAGGAAATAAAGATACATATTTTTTTAAAAAGTCTTATAGCCATCAAGACAAAGTGACTCTCAGTAAAGTACTCTTTAATTGGAAAAGTCTCTTCTTGTCACCTGGACTCCAAAGGTTGAGGGAGGAAACCATATGTTCCAGCTTTTTGATTCTCATTTCACATTTTTGATGAATGTGTCTCAGAAGGGCCATTTCTGCCAATGGCAATGTTTCTTTATGTTTTTGAATTTGCCTTCCAGCATTCACATAACATCTCACCACTGCAAATTGCTAGGGAGCTCTGGAATTCTGAAGTAAATAAACCATAATTGGTAGCAAGTTGGGATAGGAAATTAAACTAAAGAATCAGGAAAATTAAGTACCAAAAGTTAATTATTTGTTCAACTAAAGGAAATCATTATTTTTAGAAAATTGTACTTTTCCCCAAAGAAAATGACACTTAGTACTACTTGTACTAGTCTTCAAGTATCTCAAATTCATAATAGCTTTAGGTTGGTATTCCTGATTATTATTACAATTTTTGTTATTATTATTATTATCATAAATGGCTGACTAGACCAAGTTATTTACCTTCACCTTTTGTTCATCATCAAAATTTCCTAATTGCTCCTTCGTATAATAGTGCACTTTCGGCTTGCAACATGTGAATATTTGGTTCAAACAAAACACATCACTCATCTAGTTACACCAATATCTGATATTGTGGCAATTACAGGTGATGGTAGTTTTGATTAAACAAAAGAAAAAGAAGAAGAGGAAGGATCTCTGATTTTTTTGAGCACTTATCTTATTTTAACAACAGTTCTCAGATGGGAAGTAACAGAGGCTAGCCTTAAACTTATGTCCTTCTGGATCTATGACCTTCACCAACACCATGATGCTAAATTCCCATCAAGTAATAGAGGCTATCTACGGTGTAAAGGTAGACATAGTTTCCAAATTCACACTTTCTTCCCTCTCCTTAAGAGAACATTATTTTTGTTGTTGTTGATCACCCTTAGATCACCAGAGCCTTTGAGATCATCTGGCTGGAGGGTACTCAATACTTGTTTCCTGAATGAAATGTTCAGTGCATGAAAAGGTTTTTGATAGGATTCCCACATCTGTATTTCTTGTGGGAATTTTACTGGTTATAAAGTCAGAAATCAAAGTTTGAGAGGATAATAGACTCAGATTTCCAAACAATTAAGCATACTAACACATTCAGGATCATTTAAGAGTACTTATTCTTGTCTCTTTATAGCACTGATAAAGCCCCCTGTATCCTAACAATTATGCACTGCAGAGAGCCTAGCTATTATTAGCCATTCTTCCAGAACTTAGTGTCATTCTCAAAATGCCTTGAAAATAAAAACAAAAGGCAAACAGGGAAATAAAAGTTATAAAAGAGAGTAGAGAAGAAAGAGGAAGAGGAGGGAAGGGAAGGGAAGAAGGAAAGAAGGAAGAAAGGCAGAGGGGAAGAAGGAAGGGAGGGAGGGAGAGAAGAAAAGTCTGAGAAGAGGAGAGAAGAAATTGGTTTAATTTTTTCACTTCCCCGATTTTGAAGAACTGTAATGATAAGCAAAAAACTGAATTATAAATTTAGCTCCTATATTATTTCCATCAATATAGCCAGCAAGTTTCTACAAAAATTTTGGAATGTTGTCAACTTTGCATCTAAAATTTCCTGCATATATGTGGGTGTGTGCACATACATATAAATATTAGTTTATCTGGGATGTGACAACCATAAGGCCTCTGAGAGTCATCCTTGAGGTAAGCAAGGACTTAGAGGAACCATGAAGTTTGCCGGTGTTCCTCAGTTCTGGTTCCCCAAGCTCAGAGTAACTGTCAGATTATGCTCCCATTTGCATTCTGACATCCTCTGCAAGGGGTAAGAGTTGGTACTTTCTGGCTAGGTGCCACAGGTCAGGTAATACACGTTTACCTCATCTCTCAAGTTTTTTCTCTTTTTAAATTTCATTTATCTCTCCTTTTTCCATTTTCTCAGGCCTGTAAATTAGACAACAATAAGCCTCTCCCAGCCAGTGGTGCTTTACGTTAAAGCCTTTTGAGTACTGAGCTAAAGAGCTATTTAGAATCCCTGGCTACCTTAGGCTGACTACTCCACTGCTGAGAAATCCAAGTCACAGCTGAAAAAACACTTTAACATCTTATCACTAAGCCCTTCCACTTGTGATGGGGACATCATTCTTCATGTCTACCACAGACCTGAGGCATGAAAAAACTACTTCTGGGCAGTGTTTATACTCAAAGCCATGATACTGCCTCAGGGTTGGTGTATGCTTTAGTAGAAAGACAAAAATCTCTTTGTTCCACCTAGAGAGGTGTTGGCATGAGAATCACCTCACATCTCTGCCAGTTTCCTCTGGGCCTCAGGCTACATTTTGACCACTCCTGAATTCAGGGGATTATCATCTATCATTTTTGTGTCAGTGTTGGAACCCAAAGTAATGAGATTGTACAGAGAGGTGGGGACACTCTGCTGTGGACTATAGTCAGAAGCACAGAACTCTGCTTCCTTTGACTTAAATCAGGTACCATTGAACATCCTCAAAATGGAAAGAATGTATGTTTAGAATCACTGTTGCTTAAAAGCTCTTACATAATATGCAAGTATCCCACTAAACTCTGTATTTGTAATGTATCATGCATTTATTAATTCCACATATACATATTAGCATATTCAAGTATAAGAAGGAATAAACACATGGCTGGAGTATTAAGAATAAAGGATTATAGCATATCGCTTTTGGAAAAGCAAACTGAGCAACAGGAAGCCACTAATTGGTTTTTATGGTGAAGGGTGAGGTGTGGGGGCCCGAGGTATGTCAGATCTGCAGTTTGAAAAGAAAACTAGCTGCAGTGGAGAGAAGGTTCCAGAGATTAACCATATGGCAGTATCATATTGAAAATAATTCAGCATTAGTCCAGAAAATTATAAATGGTAACTCTGACTATGATGGTAGAAATGAAGATGAAAGAAAAAGATGCATCTGAGAGGTAGGAGATCAAATTTTTAAATGAAAAATAAGAGGAAAAGTAGTGTCGAGAGAAAGGTGATGCTCCTTAACCCAGGGAACTTGATGGGGACAAGGTATTACACTGAAAAGTGTACCTGGAAAATAACCAGATTAAATGGTATAATTGGCATTTCAGCTGTGAAGAAGTTGAATTTAATTTACCATTGAGACAGTCAAGGGAAGAAGTTATGAACATCTACATCTCACTGGAGAGCTCTGAGCCATAATAAAGATTTGAAATTCTTGTGCACATAGATGGTAAAAGAATATCACCAAGGAAGCGAATACAAAGTAATATAAGAAAAGGACCTGTGAGAGTAAGTAGAGGCACTCTAACAATTGATAGCAGAAAAGAAAAGGCTCGCCTTGCAAATGTGTTCACAAAGAAGTAGGCTGAGAGTAGGAGGAAAACTAGTAGAGTGAAATACAATGGATAACCAGGGGGAAAGTAACCACAGAGAGAGCGGGTTCAACAGGGTAAAGTATTGATAAGATTTCATGAGTTGAGGACTCAAAAATGTTCTTTGTACTCTGTGATATGGAGGTGCACTGAGTTATTGAATTGATGGACGAAGAAATCCAAGCAGGAGAAAGAAGGAAATGAAAATATTAAAGTTGCTGGTCGGTATGAAAAAAGGAGGAATCAAGGGACTATAGATGCTTATGAGGTTAATAAAAGGAGATCAAGGGAGGTATAATTGAACAATCCAGTCATGAGGAAGCAAGGTTTTTTTGAGAGCACAATGATGGAATTAGTATAGAGGTGATGATTAGGTTCAAGGTATAATCATGGAGGTGGGTGGATGTGATGAAGTAGAAGAAAAAGTTTTCTGAGATGAGGTTGTCAAGGGCAGGGTGCAGAACTGGAGTAGTTCAACATTTTAATAAATGATGGTGTCTGAAAAATTTTGTAGATGCTAATAAGTAGGATAGGATTAATTTTAGGATACTATATCTCAAAGAACAACATTTTATTTTTCAAGAACTGAAGAAGCAAATGCTATGAGAAGGGCTAGAGTAATTAGCAGGATTCCAAACTCACTCTAACAACATGAGGAACAAGAAGGGGAAACATAAAAATCAGACTTCCCTGAGGAACGCAAATAAGGAGCAGTCAGGTTTTAGGAAAGGAATGGCAAAAACACTCAGAACAATGTCTGAGAACGGAAATAGAAGGATATTTGTCAAATACAGAGCTGAATTCCAGACATCATAGTGGAAGACTGTAAGAAAGAGAAGAAATGGAGGTCATGTGAGTGACCAGAGTAGATCATGAGCTGTAGAGTATTGATGAAAAGAAGGATGAGATATTAACACTGTGAGCATTCAGTGATAAAAATTGGAATGAGAGACCTGGTTAATTTAGTCTCAGCAATCTCTTCAACTCTTGGCTTTGGCTTTCTTGTCAATGGATCTGGCCTCTGTAATGATATATGACAGTACCATCATGGTGTTACAGTTGGCACAATGGAGGTGCAGAGTACCTGCTGAGATGCCTAGGATCACCATGACCCCAGAGACTATTGCTTCCACTTGGCCATCATGTACCTTATTGAGAAGATGAGAAAGTTATGGAAGATATTGCATCAAATTTTATGAGTTCATGATCTCCTGAAGACCGTCCATCCATAAACCCCAGCTTAATTACCATGGTCTACATAATCAGGATTAACCCCCAAGCTACTTAACTTTGTTGCTAATATGAACACTTTAAATAGCTTGTGCCTAGTAGGCTTGGGAAACATTCCCAGCAATAATTAATCTGAATGAAACTAATCTTCCTTTCTATTAATTAAGAAATGCCTTTTCCAATACTTAAAAAAAAAAAATCTTCATTAGCAAATTGAAACTAATCCACCACTGATGAAAAACAATCTTGGGAGTATATTTCAAATGTTTCACAGTTTACTAGATTTATTGGCAAGATATGTATTTTTTAATCATCAAGTACTTAAGAGGACTGATGGACAGGATGAAAACACATGGAGGAAAGGAGGTGGTGCAGAAGAGTAATGACAGAAATTGTATGGTGCTATTATTTAAAGTAATTACTAGTTCAAAAATTGAAGCAGCCCTAGTACAATTGTCCTGATGCAATGATATAGATTATAGTTATATAAAACTCTTTTAGAAGCAGCGGCAGAGTAAAAGTGTAAGAGAACTATAGATTTAAGTGCATGGAAATATTGAACTGCAAGCCTGGAACTTTCCCAGCCCCACTATGTGAAAGCATCCCCAAGCAGTGGGGTTAGTAAAAGGCTTCCCAGCCCGTTGATCCACGCTTCCATTGAAACTGCATTCAACTCAGGTCAATGACCTAACAGGTCAGTTGGCTTGGAAATGTTTCCAACCCAGACAATACCTCTTGCTGTTGACTTTTCAAAGTCCAAATGGCATCTGTGTGTGGAAGGCTCACTGTAAATGTACCTATGACTTGTGACCAACCTGAAGTATGCAGTGGTTGACTGCAGTCTCAAGCATCTTCATACACATCCTATATTTACAGTATTTGCGCTAATATTATTTTCTAATGTTTGTTACTGTGCACATCTCCACAAATCTGCAAACTCTTGACGAATTGCGAGCATTCTGGAGGATCTCACTGAACTCAAGGCACACTGCTTTCAAAAGAGTCAGTGGATAACCATCTATCTCATATGGATTGAGGCCAAAGGTTTGGTGCTCCTAGAATCCTCCTTTTACTTTTGCTGATTACTTTTATGATATTAGGTTTAAGTATGTGCTTATGAGACTCTTTTCAGAAAAAAGATAGCCTGATAGGTTATGGCTCTCCTTCACATCCTCCCTCTTCATAGTCCTTTTCAGGTCCACATTTTCTGCATACCCTGTATATTTTGTTCTCACCAAACCAAAATTTTAATTCTAATTTACTTATGCAGTTAAGTCCCTGGAAACCTCAATGACAGATAGACTCTGACAACCTCAGCCCTGCTTAGGCTCAAGTTTTGATTCCTGTGGTACACATAATAATAGAGGTTCCACACAGAAGACTGTCACCATTGACTGGCTGTGTGAGGATCTAGGTCTGGTCCATTTATCTTCTGAGACTCAGTTGGAGTCTCACTCTGTTACCCAAGTTGAAGTGCAGTGGCACACTCACAGTCACCGCAACCTCGACCTACTGGGCTCAGGTGATCCTTCCAGCCTCAGCCAGTTCTGTAGCTGGAACTACAGGCACATGCCACCACATCTGGTTAATTTTATTTATTTATTTATTGTAGAAATGAGGTCTTGCCAACTTGCCTAGGCTGGTCTTGAACCCGTGGGTGCAAACATTCCTCTCACCTGGGATTATAGGCGTGAGCCACCGTGCTGGGATGAAACTCAGTTTTTAATGGGGATAATTATTCACTTCTGGTCATAGACTGCTAGTTATCTATCCAATATCCTTCTTCCTTCATGTTTAATAAGATAACATGATTTTTAATTTGAAACAGCAATGACTGCAGCTAAGAGATTACAAACAAATGTCATGAAATGAGCTTTGAGAAAACCTCTTTTCATCCCTCCTTGTTCTTTCTTTCTTCCTACTTGCAATGCAGTTATGAAGGCTGGAGCTCTAGTAGCTACTTTGTGATCTTGAAGATGGAAGCCACATGCTAGAGAGAGCAAGGCATAAAGTTAAGAAAAGCATGTGGCCCCAATGCCTGTACGGAGACTTTATGCTTGCCTTTGACTCTTATCTCAGGTCCTTGCTATTTGAGAGATGCACCTCATCCTGTCTAAGCTTCTTTAGTCCAGTCATGAGGATCTAAATGCTATGCTCCTTTCCAGTGATGGTGCAGGCTTAAACCTGGGAGTTCATATGAAAATGCTAAAGCAGTAGCTAGGGTGCTGGAACTTGGCACACGTTCCTTTCCTTGCTCAGTAGCTCTTCTGAAGTCTTATGTGGCTATTTTAACCATGGCTAACTCTCTGTCCCTGGAGCAGAAGTTTTCTGAGTGATTTTGAGACAAATACCTTGATAGTTCCAAGGACATGCTTTGTGTCTAAGCATGTTTTAGAGGTTAAGATACCCTAGGCCTTCTATTAATTACAAATAGAGTCTGTGAAGTGGCTCATGTGAATTCATGATTTTAAAAAAAGAGAATCTTTTTGAGTCTTGTCCGTAGCTTTCAAAGTCTGCTAAAGAAGAGCATGATTATACCTGATGGACAAACAGCCAGAAGCCTGAAGGGCATTCATTGCTTACCTCACCACACCACACCATGCTTCATGTGTTCCTTTATAGTCACACATCAAAGTCACTTCAAAAATAATACAAGAATGAAAAAAAAAAGAAAGAAATGCAAAGAGACACCTATAACAGCACACAATGCAAACCAATTGCTTTAGAAAGAAGACCATGCAGGTATAGCAAACCTGACATCAATATTGCCAACAACAGCAGCCCCATTTCTTATGGGATTCCTTCCCTGGCTCTTCAGATCTTGTTTTAATCAAGGCATTGGAGGAAAAGATGTTTATTCTTCAGACCCTCCATGAGAACCTCCCCCTACCCCCTAGTGTGCCCGGCTGATGGGAAACCTAGCCCTCACCACTGATGAGGTGTCTGCAAATCTGAGTTTGTTAGTTCAAAGGCATGAAGCTTTAATGACCCAAGGGGCTCTGTTTAATGCATTTATTTGGAGCGTCTGTTCTTGCTCCTTATTTCAGACAAATATTTGATTAAGGCCTGCTTTTTGTTTTGAGTAGCAATTTATTCATTTCTATACCAACTCAGCAGACCCCATGACTTTTATAGTCATGTGTAACAAATAATTCACATACAAAGTCTTAGTTCTGGTTAGAGATTTAGAATCATTGAACATCTGCCCAACACCCCCCCCAACACACACACATAAACCAGAGTATCTAACAGATAGAAATCTATGCAGTAATTTTAATGCCTACTCCTATGAAATGGCACAATAATGGGCAGATCAATAAAATAAAATAACTCAAAAACATATATCTCCCTCTTTCAGTGTATATGTATTTAAAAAATCATGCATGTTAATTGCAATATATATTTGTTAAATGTATGTTAATGCTAATGTATGATAAATATTCTTTCTAAATAATATAATATAATTTATATATAATACATATTTAATATATAAGTATATTTGAATATATATAATATATGTGTTTGTAAGGGTGTATATTCATGGTCTGGGGAGAAGTGTGTTATCCTAAGTAGAATGCAAGGTCCATGAAGGAGGACTTGAGTTAGTTAATTTCTTTATGTTACTACTATATCCTAGCCGCTGGAACAATTCCTAGGATATAGTGAGAGCTCAATGAATAATTGTTGGATGAGGGAATAAGTAAATATTTGACTAAGAACTTTCAGCAATTAACACATGATCTTTCTATTTACCAACAGAAAGTTATCAGCAAATATTTGTTGAAGGAATTAATGTATACATAAATTCTTTAGTTAAAATGAATTATTTTCTTACACCAAATACAGATTAAAATATTAACTGTAAATCCATTAGACTTACACAAATAACTTAGAAAAAATATGATAAATATGTTCTAAAAAAAGTAAGAAATCACAAATCTTCTTGTTTATAGGTGATAAACATTATGTAAAGATTTTTCAATATATTGTTCAACATTTTTGCCAGTTGATAGTTATCTGCTTTAACTTGTTTAATTAAAAGCTAAAAAGTAATACATGAACTTGTTTGAAAGCTTAAATTGTACCTGTGTTCTGCATTAGACTCTCTTTCTCTCCAAGGGCAGGTTTCCTGAATATTTTTCAAGAAACAACCTTTTAGATATTAATTTGAACTCTATGAGATTGCCAATTTTTGGGTCAAAAGAGTTAAATATCAGTAACTTCATAGCGTACAAACTAAAACAAGGTCATAGGTATTTTTTCAACACGAATGAGAAAGGAAAAAATCAAACAACCCTGTTAAAAAAGTAGGCAAAAGACATGAACAGACATTTCTCAAAGAATGACATACAAGCAGCCAACAAACACATGAAAAATGTTCAGCATTATTAATTATCAGACAAATGAATATTAAAACTACAATGAGATACCACCTAATTCCAGTAAGGATGGCTATCATTAATAAGTCAAAAACAACAGGTGCTGGCACAGCTGTGGAGGAAAGGGGATGCTTTTACACTGTTGATGGGAGTGTAAGTTAGTTCAACCTCTATGGAAAGCAGTACGGCAATTTCTCAAAGAACTGAAAATTGAGTTTCCATATAAGACAGCAATCTTTCTCCTGGGAGTATACCTAGAGGAACATACCAAAGAGACACATCTGCACATACATGTTTATTGCATCACTGTTTATAATAGCAAAGACATGGAACCAACCCAGATGCCCACTGAAAGTGGGCTGAATAAGAGAAATGTGGTACATATACACATTATGCAGCTATAAAGAAGAACAAAATTATGGCTTCTGCAGCAACTTGGATGCAACTGGAGACCATCTTACTAAGTGAATTATCACAGAAACAAAAACTAAATACTGCATGTTTCACTCACAAGCAGGTCCTGAACATCAGTCACATTAGCACAAGGGTGGGATCCACAGACGCTGGGCACTGCTAAGGGAAAGAGGGAAGGAGGAGGAAGAAGCACATGTGACAACACAAGGGGTACCTGGTCCACTATCAGGGGAAAAGAGGGCCAGCTAGAAACTCAAAATTCACCTGCAAACAACCTATTGGTGTAGGAAATTTTCGCTTGTATTCCACAACTGTAAAATTTAAATAAAAAAAAAGAAAGCTTAAAATTGTACCTGCTGGCCAGGGGTGGTGACTCATGCCTTTAATCCTAGCACTTTGAGAGGCCCAGGTGAGAGGACTGGCTGAGCCCACGGGTTCGAGACCAGCCTGGGCAATTTGGCAAGACCTCATCTCTGCAACTTGGATAGACTTAGAGTCTATAATACTGAGTGATCTATCACAGAAGCAAATAACCAAGTATCACATATTCTCATTCATAAGCGGTCCTTGAAAAACTATTGTAATACTATAAGAAAGGGGTTGGTAGTAGTGGGAAACTGCCAGGGGAAGGGGGGCACACTTTATCAACAAGGGTGCCTGCATAATGAACATTTGTATACCTAACCCTGTATTATACCCTACATATTTCAAATTGAAAATTAAAAAAAGAATCAGCTGGGCATGGTGGTGCATGCCTGTAGATCCTTCTACTTGGAAGGCTGAGGTGGAAGGATCACCTGAGCCCAGCAGGCCGAGGTTGCGGTGGCCATGACCATGCCACTGCACTCCTGCCTGAGTGATAGAGTGAGACTCCAACTTAAAAAAATTGTACGTGCCTTCTTCATTAAACTCTGTCTTCCCCAAGGCAAATAGTATGAAAAGTTTCCTGAATATTTTTCAAGAAACAACTTTTTTTTTTTTTTGAGTTGGAGTCTCACTCCGTCACCTGGACTGGAGTGCAGTGGCCGCTCCCGGCCACCGCAGCCTTGACTTGCTGGGCTCCGGTGATCCTTCCGTCTCAGCCTTCCAAGTAGCTGCAACTACAGGTGTGCGCTACCACACCTGGCTAATTTTTTGATTTATTGTAGAGATGAGGTCTCGCCAAGTTTCCCAGGCGGGTCTCGAACCAGCGAGCTCAGGCAATCCACTCACCTTCGCCTCCCAAAGCGCGGGATTACAGGCTGAGCCACCGAGCCCGGCCAAGAAACAACTTTTGAATACTAATTTGGACTCTAGGAGATTGCCATTTTTTTTAAGGTCAAAAAAAGTCAAATATCAGTAATTTAATAGAGTACAAACTAATACAAGGTTATATATGTCTTTCTAATATGAATGAGAAAATTTTATAAAATTATTCTGACATTTTGTTTGTATGTCTGTTTAATCATATAGTTGATATAACTTCAAATCAGTGCACATAGATTTACTTCATGCTTTTCAATACTTGCATAATATTTTGTTTTATGGACACCTGATAATTTAACTAGTTTCCAGTGATGGGCTTTTAGACTGATTCTGTGTCTTTGTTATTTCAAACAATGTTGTAATAAGGATTATTGCTATCAACACATTTGAATCGATTTATAGAATACATTACTAGAAGTAAAATTGTTGGGTTGATTTCTTGTAGTTTTAACCAAATTTCTCTTAAAGGGATCTTACTCTGCCACCCCAGAGATGAAAATACCTATATATCTATATCCTTTCAACCCTGCATATAACCCCTTTTTATTTGGATGAAGAAAATTTTATGTCTGAATGTTGCACATCTGAAAAAAAGTGTTCACTTGTGTGTTTGCATACTGTTTCATATGCTTTAAAAAAATCCTATTATGTTGTTTGTGGCTGTTTTGATTTTCTACGGATTAAGATAACTAATACTTATTTGTTACAAAGATATTTACCCAAGGTTGTTGTTTTTCCTTGTGTTTTTTATTGTTTTTTAACAGCAGAACGTTTTTAAACGTAACTTTTTTATCATTATTTTTTCTGCCTTTTTTCCCTTAGAAATTTCAGCCAGGCTCAGTGGCTCAGCCTGTAATCCTGTGCTTTGGGAGGCTGAGGTGAGTGGATTGCCTGAGCCCGCGGGTTCGAGACCCACCTGGGCAACTTGGCGAGACCTCATCTCTACAATAAATCAAAAACTAGCCGGGCGTGGTAGCGCGTGCCTGTAGTTCCAGCTACTTCAAGGCTGAGGTGGAAGGATCACCAGAGCTCAGCAGGCCGAGGCTGCAGTGGCTGGGAGTGACCACTGTACCACTCCAGTCTGAGCGACAGAGTGAGACTCCAACTCAAAAAAAAACCAAGAAATTTATTTCCAAAAGGAAGTATACAAATAAACATATTTTGTCTTCATGTCCTGGCGTTGTATTATTTTTTAATACTTAAATTTTTGATCCATTTGGAATTTATTTTAGTATATAAAAAATAAGGCAGTATATCACTTGTGATGTTAAAATATTATTTTATTCAATATGTTTTATATAATAGCTAAGGTAATAAGGTTTTCTCAGTGAAATAAACTCTGTAGTACTCATTTAGACAGTAACTTGCATTCAAAGTCAATATACAATAGTTTGTACTTTTTAAACACTTCAAAAATTGTACCAATCACATATTTTTGGTGGAAGATACACATAAGCACTTTTTAAAAAATCATCAATAGTCAAACTTCCATTACCTGAAGATTCAGCCATCCATTAAGGTTTCTTTCCATGTAAAGGAATTAATTTCCATAATGTTTATCTTTAATATACTGTTCATTACATAGCTGTGCAAATGTCCCCGGCTTTCTCCTTAGTAGACTGTAAAATCCTTGTGAAGAGAACCATGTTTATTTATCTCAGTATCAACAGAAAAAAGTTACTCTGTACAGGAAATCAATTACTATATAATAAAATAATGATAGGGATTTCTGATAGACATGTTTAATAATGTTCATTTGCTTATTATTTGTGCTCTGCACATTTAAAAGAAATCTAAGATGACTATATAATAGTATATTGCTTTATAACTTAAGCATATCTGTCTGGAGTAATTTTTTTTCAAAGACTACACATTGAGTCCTGTAGGGATGGAACAACTGCTATTTCTGAATTATTTTTAACCCAAGGTTCAGTCAGCACCATATTCTTGCTCATTTTATTGGAAAATGACACTAAGCTATATTCAGAAGACTGCACACTACAGTCAGTGAGCACACAAACCCTCTTTATTTTCGAATGATTTGCATGGAATCTTAGCTACCTGCCAAAAAGCCTGCAATGAGAGATAAAATTCTTGAGAATAATAAAATGCATTTTAAATCCTCTCATTCAACATGGCTCCTTCATCCCTCTCTTAAGAGGGAAAGGAGTCATACCCAGCTTATTACCATGATGTACTCACCTAAAATCACACTGCATAAAACCCCAGAAAAAAAGGTATTTGTAGTTTCATTTCATAAGGCCCCCAAAACTGTACAACTAATGTAGATCTCTTGTCTAACTGCTCTGTGCAGCTTGCTTTCCAGTTGCAAATTTAGGCTGCAACAATGTCTCTTTCAAAAATAAGTCTGCAGTAGTCCCCCATGTCACACTAAAAATGTGTATATGTTGAACTTCTAAAAGCAGGAACTTCTAGTTCTCTTATTTTGTGATTGTGTGGTGTGGCTCAAATAAATGTTATTTATCCAAACTTGGTTAAGCCCTTGCTGTTGACACAGTTCATCGCCATCTTATTCATGCCTTGCAGTTATTCCAAATCTTTTTCTTTCCTCCACTGTTTTGTTCCCTTTATCTTCACTCTTAGTGGGATTATGATGACTTTTTTTTTTTTTAGACTGAATGGGTCATAAGAAAATGGATTCCTTTTCTCATCCTCCAAATATCTGTTATCAACAAAATTCATTTTCATCGCTTAGGTCTTACAACAAATGTCTTCCCTACTGAATCAAGTTCTTTCATTTTATATTATCTTTTCTTTTAACTGTATTTGATTATCTTACTCAAATATGGAATCTCTAGCCCTTCTCTAGACCGTCTGAATTACAGTCTGCATTTCCACAAGCTATCCAGAGAGTTTGTATGCAATCATACTCGCAGAGCATTGACACCAATTTTTTCTCTTACTGATATCTTTGCTGTTCTTTGAGTGCTACAATAAAGTTTATAAAGATGTCAGCATCATCTCTAAAGTATCTTTCTTCTATCCTGCTAGCATCTCCATTTACCATTGATTCACCTCACTTCTCAATTTGTAAACATACACTGTTTCTCTTTACCTACTGTTTTCTTTTTTTTTTTATAATCAGTATTTTTTATTATGATATTGTGGGGTACAGTCAAGGATTAGGTATACAAATATGCTTCGTTCAGGTACCCTTGTTGACAAGAGGTGTCTTCCCGTCCCCAGACAGATATTG